>CATIWF010010913.1:0-60339 GCA_949630135.1 Balakata baccata | reverse complement strand
CACCACGCTCACAACTTAAGTTTACACACACATTGCTCACTTCAACTCTTTTGCCATTTTCTTATTTATTAACATTTTTATACATATTCTCCGTTTAAACCAAGCACTACTTAATGAGCATTACAAGTATAGTAGGCAAATCTGACATAGATATCTTTGATTCAAGTTTCTGAATGCAATGCATATTAGAATATAGGGAAAATAATACTTTAGATGCATTTTTTCTGGTTCTTTTCTATAAAATCCATTATATGGATGTAAATAAAAAAACTATACCCTAGGATCTCAACCATTTATGCATACAGTCGACATCTAGTTGAGATATACCAGTTATATCCATAACGCTTCTCAACTCTAAATTTTCTTAGCTATTGACCATGACAATTCCGATGCGTTGGTTGAGATAGGGTAGTTTTTGGGTCGAGTTATGGTCGACTAGTTATATCCATAACACATCTCGACTGTAAATTTTATTGGCTATCAACCATTCATCATGACAGTTTCGATGCATTGGTCGGGATAGGGTAGTTTTTGGGTTGGGTTATAGTCGAGCATCATAATATTGACTACATTGATTTGCTGTTATGATCATCATGTATTCATAATAGTGCCTAATTATGTATCCACAATATTTATTGGTCTTCCTTTTGTTTCAAGTATGGCTTAAAGGAGTTTTTTTGTTGCTTGCAGGGGACAATTTCAGAAGGAATTGAGGGATCCTATTGAAGTACATGTATGGTGTAGAAACATTTAGTACAAGAAATTAACAATTTAGCAACAAATTACACTGTCGCTAAAAGTAAGAAATATGGTACTAATTTATTTTAGTGACGGATATAATCGTTCATGGAAATGCTCCTTGCAAAAATAATAGCAATAGATGGGTGAATTTCACCAACAATACTCTAATTATACAAATTATAATAATTCAGTTTCTCAAAACTTATTTTAGTTATAAAGTAAAAGTTCAAGTAATTTTATGTTACAAGTAATTTTTAAGGTATTGAATTGTTACAATTTATATAGTTGAGGTACTGTTGGTGAAATTCGCTTGCAAGAGATTATATCCCTCACAAAATTCAATGACGGATTAGAGACTGAATTATCTGTTGTTGAAGGGTGAATTACACTAATATCTCAACTATGTAAATTGTAACAATTTAGTATCTCAAAAATTATTTGTAACATAAAATTAGCTCAATTTTTATTTTATAATTAAAATAATCTTTGAAATTCTGAATTATTACAATTTACATAGTTAGGGTACCATCGCCCATTGTTGAATGTTGGTGTCTAAGTCTTTCACTTAGAAACAATGACAGAATTATCCGTTGCTAAAATAGGGATAGAAAGTAGCCATCACTATCCATTGCAAATTCAGCTATAGCAATGAATAGTATGTAGTTAATCCATCGCTAATTTTGAATAAATTACTTTTTTTTAATTGATTTTATATTTTATATTTTAAATAAAAAAACATTATTTACTTACATTAAATTGAAATTGAAATCAAATATAATAAAAAAAAAAACCTGAAATCCAACTCCATAATACATACAAAGTATTAATCAAGTATAATTTAGTTTACAAATCTGAACATATAAAAGAAAAAAAAAATAGAAAAAATACTACTAATGGTCCTGATGCTATTGGTTTTACCGCTGCCTTCCCACAAAAGCCATTAGATCTTTGCATGAATTCAGGTTATTACTATACCTCTCTACATGCCTTCCCACAAAAGCAAGAGATTGAACCATTGGTATCAATAGAAAGAGTATCAACTCCCTGTGAGCATGACTTGTGATCTACAAAGAAGTAGAAATTAAATTTCAAACATCATATCAAAATATAAGAATAAAAACTATCCAAGTAACAAGATTCAAATCAAAGAGCAAAAGGGTGCATACATTTTTTTTTGCACGTAGGCTGCAAGTATCACACACACTTAAATAATCACATTAAAAAAAACAAATAAATTCTATTTTCTACCTCTACTCTATTCCTTATAGCCATACATGGATCTGCTGCAGCAACATTGAATTGAACATTATCTTGTAGCTTAGGAGTGCCGGATAATGCTGTCACACTCATAAAAGCAACAACTATGATATAGTGACCTTCCAATAGAAAAAAATGTAAGTTACGTCACAGAACATAATAGTAATCCTTGCAACTAGAATAAAGCATCTCATTCTAGCATACCATTAAACTAACCAGTGACCAAAAACTTGAAGCAGATTTATTCCATATTTAAGCATGGCAGTCACACTAGTTTGAAGTTGTGGTCCTTTATCCTTAAAAAATATATATAAATAGAAATCCAACCTCCATGCTCATTAATCATAATGAAAAAAAAAAAAAAATCTAACCTACATGCTCATTAATCAGAATGGCAACATAATATTTTTGTTTATGAGAATACATATATGTTCTGCATTTCATTAACCTAGTTTGGCCTTTAAAGTAAAAAAGCATCTTAGTCAAACAATAAATACACTGTGCAAGTTTAAAGGTAGCTTCAAAAATAATGTATTTGTAAAACAATTGCCAAGCATTAAAACTTGTACAGAACCATGCAAACAGAATGGTTAATATAAATATTTACATAATACTAGTAAAAGACCCAACCAGGTCAGCAGCATAATAGAGCACTGTGAGCTGTAAAATGCAAAATTAAAAACCATACATCCATCATGGTGTGTTACTGAATAGATACGGAAGAAACTATATAACTAAAGGTGGTAGCAGAGGACATTATTATGAAATATGTACTAGACCATGTAATTATATGCTATGTAGAGACTTGCAAATATAAAAAAAAATAAAAAATAAAAACGCTTATAATCGTAAGTGCATAATTGATAGATATGGAAGGAAATATATAATCTAAGGTGGTAGCAGAGGATATTCTCATAACATATGCAAACAGAACTAGAATTCAAAACTGAACTATTGGGTAAGGTGAAAGTTATATGAGATAAGCAAAGAAAGATGACAATATAGGCTTATAGACTGAGTTTTAGAATCATTGAAGCGATGTCTAGCATTATAAATATGCGGTCACCATTACAAAGGAATCTGATTCTTTTTATTTAGGACCAACACTTTTGGTCAATGATAAATTCATGAATGAATTTATTAATTAGTAATAGGTTTATAATTGAGTTGTAATAAATCAAACCCATTGATATTGAGTTAGATATTGCAATATAAAACCCCCAAATGTCCTTAGCCAACTAAGAAGTCTCAGCATAGCAGCATCCAGAATAGGGGACTTCTTCTCAAATCCTATGATGAAGTAAATAAGCATGAGGGAAAAATTTATGCCATTTTTTTCCAACGTAATGATTTAGTTACATTCTCAACCATTGACATTGACTAGATAAACAATAGAAATTTTTTTTTTTAATAAGGATTAATATCTTCAGAAAACAAAAACATATATTCCAATATAATCTAAAGGGATAAGCATATGCATCTAATATAATTTTTCTACTTTAGCAAATTATTCCAGTCAACTCAAAACCTAAGTTAGTTAGAAAAAAGTCAACGGCTTACCAGTCAACATAATTCTTGGAATGCTATTAAAATGCCAAGCAAATGAGACAAAAAAAAAAAAAAAAAAAGTACCTCAAGCACAAAATGACGGCAATATGTATCTGATGGTAGAACCTAAGCTTTAACACATTCGTATAAACTTTTAGAAAATTTTCTTCTTCTAAAAGCTTTTTGCCTTTCAACATCTTTATCATACAATTAACTTTGTTATAAGAAATGAGGGTGAATTACACTGACGGTACTTTAATTATCTAACTCATAACAACTCAGTACTTAAATTATTATTTATAATAGGCAACTCATTAAACTTTAATTTCGTAATATAAAAATACATGCCGTCAAAATTTGTTAATCCATTTAAGGAAATACTAATATCTACTTTTCACATTAGTAAAAAAGTTTCAAATGTAAATGTCACATGTATAAAATGGATCCCACAAAAATTTTTATATTTCTCATTACTTTCACTCAAACCAAATATAATCAAACATTCCTTTAAATAATGAAAATTTTTTGTTCAATCCATTATGTACATGTAGCATTTATATGTGGAAATTTTTTATTGATGTGAAATGTTTATATTAGCATTATGTTAAATGGTTTAACAAATTTAAATGACAGGTACTTTTATGTTTGAAAATTAAAGTTTAAGGGGTTTTCTATTTTAAATAATAATTTAGATACTGACTGTTATGAGTTAAATAATTAAAGTACCATCAATGTAATTCACCCTAAGAAATAAAGAAACCGACAATAGAGAAAGCAACTAAAAGCCAATTTTAGATTAAATCATTTGAAATGTCAAGATGTTTCTTTGCTATGACTAACCAAAAGTATCTCAGGGTGTTTTAAGAAAGGGATTTAATGGTGGCGAGGATACTGAAAGAGAGGTCATAATTTCGAAAGAATTTGCACATGTTAACCTAAAAATAGCAGATACAAGCAATTATAACATGAAGGAACATTGACAATCAAAGTTCTGTAGCTTTCACACTTTATAATCCTAGCTATAAGTAATCAAGAAGATTGTCAGATTACTTGTAACAATCAACCATTTTGTGCAGGACACAATATTTAAACTTTGTGACATCAGACAAAAGCTTCATAATTTTATGGAAAACCATTTGTTTGGTTTTTGAAGTGTTTAAGCCTGGAGAATATATGTTGCATCGTAGTCATCTAGTAATCATAATTCTAAACTCTCTAAGCATTTAAGAAAAATCACTTGTAACTTGTAACAGTATAATAGATATTGCAATAAATGTACCGTTCATTTTTTATGAAATCACCAAACTGAATGGTGTGTATCCCACTTGTTTGAAACAACAATTCCACTACTATGTTGATACCTAAATATACTACGTAAGAGAATTCCCTTAGCTACGGTGTAAGGCCATTGAGAATGACAGAGAAATTAATATAAAAATAACCAAATAACCAACAGACAAATTAATATAAAATATATTCAGAGAAAGAAAATTCATAATATTAACAAATTTGTGTTTGTGAGGAGCAAATTCTGAATGCCAAAATAAATTTTTTTAAATCAATGTTTCCATTAATAAATTCTTTATTTCTAGAATCAAAGAACAATATACCTAAAGAGAATTACCTCAATATTGTCTTCACAATCTGTCCCAAGAACTGGAGTAGTTCCCATGCTGTGTCCGATTTCCCCCCAATTTTCCTGCATAAAGAGATCCTTTTATCTTCTCAAGCACTAGCCACGACCAAATCTGCAAAAGGCAAAACCTAGATGTTGAAGGAGAGCAGGGGACCAAATCTACAAAGTTAACAACATTACCTTTCGTGTGCTCAACCTATGAACCAAAGAATGATTTTAGTGTTCGTAAGATCTCCATGCATGTAAGAAGTTCAGATACCACGCTCTAACATCGAGGGAGATCTAGGGTTGGAGAAATGAAAAAAAACGGAATTCAAGAAAGAGAGAGAGAGGGAAAGCTATTAGAGAGAGAGAGAGTAGGGATGCGGTGGAAATGGCATGAATGAGGAATGAGTGTTGTAGCCAATTAGGAAAAGAAGAAAGAGGGGAGGGGGAGGGGTGGGAAGGGGATTGTTTTTTTAAAAAGAATAGAGACAAATTAGTAATGGATGAATCTGTCACTGAACGGCGGTAAAAACAATCATATTGTCGCTACAATTTAGCTACGAAGTCTGGTCCGTCGTTAATTATTTCTTTCCCTAATCCTTCGCCTGGTCATCGCTAAATTTTGCGCCATCTTATGGCGCCAGATATAGTGACGGAATTAGCATCAGCTATGCACCATCACTAACATCTATCGCTGAAGACCACACTATTTCCTCTTGCTGATTAAATTGTTAATTGTATGCATTATGTTCATCCCAATCCCTCGCAAATCCATCGCCAATAGTCATAGATTAGATCCTTCGCTAAATATTCGTTGCAATTTCACCAGTTTCTTATAGTGATTAGAGGCAGGGCCCCAAAGCCCAAAGGTCTTAACAAATTAATTCTAAGGTTGAGATGCTTGAAAACTAGAAATAGGAAAAGGTAACTTGTGACTCTTACTCACAAAGCTATCATGACATAAACTTGGAGACTTAGAACTAGAACATGAAACTGAACCACTTGTAATATTTCCTCGACAATAGGAAATAATGCATGTGCTAAGTGGCGGTGCCAAACAGATAAGATCGCAATATCAGCAGATGAAGAAACTTGAATGGACAATAACATCACATATATATAATCCACCTTTCTAGCCTTTGAATAGAACTCGATGAATTTCCAAATCCTTAATTAAAAAAAAGTTAGAAAAATTCGATAGACACAATGTAGATTTGGTAAAAGAACTAACTGATAATAAATTGTTTGTAGCATTAGGAACATGTAAAATATCATGAAACAAAATTTTGTGGTTTCCAATGGTGAAAGTTGAACAACTTGTGTTAAGAATAGAATGAGAATAGCCGTTGCCAATAATAACCTCTTCAAGACCTTGATATTCTGAGTGAATGACCAAATTTTCGAAAAGTAAGATGATGTGTAGTAGTTGAATCCATCAACCAATGTTGTGGATGATTATTGTTTCGAATATAATTTGACGTTGACTAATTAGTGCAGTTTTTATGTGGTGATGGACAAATGTTAGCTAAATGCCTCGATCCATTACAGTTAAAACAAGTTATTTGTGATAATCTTGTAGTACAAAATGGTGACCCAAAAGCATTGAAATTGATACTTGAAGTTTGGTTGAGGACCATGTGATTGATATTGGGTGAAGTTCCATGATCAGTTGAAAACTTAAAGCCATTATTGCCTTGACGACCACGAATAGCTCTGTAATATCCCCAGGTAAATCCCACATCAGCAAAATACGAGATATTTTGGGCCGAATATAAAGAAAAAGACTTCAAACCTGGAGAGGTGCTAGCTTGGGCTGCCAGCTTCCAAAATCCGTATTGGAAAAAATGAAAAATGAAAAGGTTTATAAGCCTATGCACTAACTACAAATAATAACCTGAGCTAACCATTTTAGGTTACATGGTTTGACCATTTGTAGATTCTTATAGGAGAGTTGGGCATGAGCTAATATTGTTTGGTCTCAAAGCCACTCTGCATTCAATCTTGAGTGATAGTGGGGCAAATCTCAACGAGTAAGTTGAGTCTCATATGGGAGGATGATTGTAACATCCCTAGGCAAATCTCACATCGAAAAAACAATGGAAAGAAAGATTTTCGATAAAATATAAAGAAAAATATCTCAAACCTTGAGAGGTGCTAACTTGACGTAGTAGCTTCCGAATCTCATATCGGAAAGAATGAGAAAGGAAAGAGAGCTTTATAATCTATGCATTAACTACTAGTAATAATCTAAGTTAACTATTTTAGGCCGTATAGTTTGGCCATTTGCAAGTTGTTACAGGACAATTGGACATAGGACATTACAAGCTCTATGACCACAAGCAATTTGCCTTATTGGAAATTGTGTGGTTGGAGCAGCATGTATGACTAACATAGATGATTCAAGAACACTATGACATGTATGTTTGCATTCTTCAGTAAGTAGAAGAGTGCCAAAAAGATCATCAAAGATATTTGTTCATGTAGAGCTTCAAGATTCATGGTAATTGGCTAATATACAAGATTAAGCCCCAAAAGAATAGCTTCTACAATATCATTTTCTGGTATGTGTTGATGAAGAATGACTAGTTGATCTGAAATAGCCTTTGCTTTCTAACATATTCAATGATGTTATCAATATCTTGATGTAAATTATACAATCGAGATTTTAACTCATAGATCTAGGGTTAATTGTAGTGATGATTGTTGAACTTTCTATTACTTTTTGTAAAATTACAATATTTTTTTGTAACAGCAAAATCTCTCAACTTTGTTATAGGTTGTACAAATAAAAATCATCTCCAACCATTTTGGGTAAGTTGGCAGCCGGAATGATGACGTGATAGCTTATTTTTTGCCATGTCATTGAACATGTGCCATGTCATATGCCATGTAGATTACATGTCAACAAGTTCAAAGATCACACAATTATGTCAACATTTATGTCACATACAATACATACAAATCTTATACCCAAGAAGATTGTAATGGAGATATGTACAAATCTTCACAAAAGTTCTTCTTTGATCCACTATATCCAAATCAAACTTGGTTCTTTCCTCTTGATCAAGGTCCTTCATCCACACCAGCACCTAAATACCATAACATCACTTTTAGCTAAAAAAACACCTATGAAATCACTCAATTCACCTTAAGGAAAGTATTTCCCCAAGAAAACCCAAAAATCCCCTTTTTCTCTACATCCCTACACAAGTGGGTTATAACCCTTTTCAGGTAACCACACCCATAAACTCCAAAATCAACAAAAGAAAGTAAAGAAATTGTGTCTCCTTACCTCTTGAAGACTAAACTAGGGTTATTAGGAAGAAAAACCCAAGATTCCTCCTCCAAGCTCCAAGTTCTTTTTCTCCCTAACTTCTTTCTCCTTGATTAAATCTTCAAATCTTGGCTTAAATCTTCCTCTAATATATTTGGTTTATGTTTAAGGGCTCAAAAACCATCAAAGAACCATGGGGGAGGATGAAATATTTAGAGAATTTGGAGTTCTAGGGTTTCAGGATGTTGAAAACTTAGTTAAAATGAGTTAAAATGCGTGAAAAACTTATTTATATAGACCCTTCATAACCATGACAAATTTGGGTCTGGTCGTGCACTATTCTACCCAAAAATAGGCCCAAAACATGACGTTCACAGCCATGAACAAATCCTTCATGGTCATGACAGTTTTCAGCATGGTTGTGACACTGGTTGTGAAAATGCATAACTTTTTCCTATGATCGAATTTTTCCAAAATTCAACTTCTAAACACTTCCTAAACATAAATACAAACCATTCATGGACACCAAAAGAAATAAGTTACTACAACTCAAGCATCACACAAAATGGGTTCACCATCATGCTCACGACTCAAGTATACACACATATTGCTCACTTCAACTCTTTTGCTGTTTTCTTCTTTATTAACATTTTTATACGTATTCTCCCTTTAATCCAAGCCCTACTTAACAGGCATTACAACATGCCAGCTGGATTTTTATCAGTGTGAATTTTTTCTAACAAAACCTCTTATTTGTTCACCATATCACGAAGCTAATGATACCTAACATCAATATACTTAGTGCGACAATGATATGCAGCATTCTTGCTCAAATCTAAAGCGCTATGACTGTCATAGTTAACTACATATCCATCCTACTTCAAACCCAACTCTGAGAGAACTTTTCAACCAAAGTAATTTCTTACCAGCTTATATTGCTGCAATATACTATGCTTCAGTTATAGATAAAGTAAAACACTTCCACAATTTAGACCACTACGATATAGCTCCCCCTGCAAAAGTAAATACATATCTTGAAGTTGACTTCCTATTATCAAAGTCACTTGCCATATCTACATTTGTATATCCCTCCAAAATTAGTCTTGAGCCACCAAAACACAAGCACATTTTGGAACTGCCTTTCAAGTATCTAAAGATCCACTTAATAGCTTCCCAATGCTCCTTACCTAAATCAGAGAGAAACCTGCTAACTACACCAACTACATGAGTAATATCTTGTCAAGTACAAACCATAGCATACATCAAACTCCCAACTATAGAGGAGTAAGGAATAGCTTCCATTACTTCCTTTTCTTCTTATGTAGAAAAACAAGACCTTTTACTAAGCTTGAAATGATTAGCTAAAAGTGTGCTAACTTGCTTAGCACTTTTCACATTAAACCTGTCTAGAACCTACTCAATATATTTTCCTTATGATAACTATAACTTCCTGACATTTATGTCTCGAATAATCTTCATGCCTAAAATTTGTTTTGCCTGGCCTAGATCTTTCAAGTTGAAAGCCTTGAAAAGCTCCTTTTTTCAAATAGCTAATCACCTTAGCATTCTGTCCTATTATCAACATATCATCTACATAGAGTAAAGGATAACAAACTTTCCATCTAGGAATAATCTAAAATACATACTTATCTGCAACTGTTCTAGTGCACCTTGACTCACTATAAAAGAATCAAACTTTTTATACCACTGCCTAAGAGCTTGTTTCAGGCCATACAAGCTCTTATTTAGCCTACAAACTATGTGTTCCTTTCCTTTCACTTCAAATCCTTCTGGCTGAACCATGTAGATTTCTTCCTCTAAATCATCATGGACGAAGGCAGTTTTTACATTTAACTGCTCAAGCTTAAGATCCATGCTAGCTATCAATCCAAGTATTACTCGAATGGAATTTATATTCATATCAGGAGAAAAAATCTCATCAAAATCAATTCCCTTCTTCTGATTAAAACCTTTCACAACTAAGCAAGCTTTATACTTGATCAATTTCTTTCCATTTTTCTTTAGCTTCAATACCCATTTATTCTTCAATGGCCTTTTACCTTCTACAAGTTCAATAAGATCACAAGTATTGTTTTTCTTCAAGGAATTCATTTATTCTTGCATGGCTTTCATCCAATGAATCGTGTCTTCATGATTTTGAACTTATGAGAAGCTTTTTGGCTCCTCCTCTTTAGCAACTGTAACATACTCAGAACTTGAATATTTATTGATGCCTTCTAGATGATCTTCTAGGCCGAGGCTCAGCAATATGAGATTCAAGGGGCTGCTCCCCTTGCTCAACATTCTTTACATGTGAATCATCAATATCAACTGGGACTGGCTCATTATCAATCTCATGTTCTTTATTTAACTGTAACACCTTATACCTGTGACTATCACTTATACTTGTATCATGTTATCACGTATTGCATAGAATAAGACAGAGTCCTATTTATAATGAGGGATAATTTTTTTTTTGAATCATATATCAATATCACTTTGTAATATTTGATAGCTCAACTAAGCATCACATCCTGATTATAAATATAATATATCACATATGTTAACAATTTAGACACTATGTTCAATTATTTCAGTTAGAAAGGTCAAGGTCAAATACACATTTACACATCATTGCATATTTACTAATTATGTGCAATGCAATGCAAGGAGAGTGATTGGTGAGGCTCGGCCTATGACCTGTGATCCATGTCTTCTATGTACTATACACTTCCAAAATAAGCTAATTACTCGACTCTTCCTGAAAAATGATGCAATTTGATGAGTTACAACTCAATGATAATAATTATCAAAATCTTTTTAAAGTACCAAGCCAATCACAATTACAAGTAATAATCATCATTCATACATTTTTTACATGTCATTCTATTTATCAATATAACATGAATATGAATAATATTAATTCATGTAAACATTTCATTTGCTTATGCTTATGTCATTTTCTTTTTGTTGTGACCAAGTTAAACAGACACTATCTTGGGTTTCCATGTGAACATTTGCATTTGCTAGCTAGCTTGATCATTTGTAACATTTGCACATTTGTTAGGCCATACGCCTTTTCTTTTGCTTTTGAACATTTATTTGGGCCATAGGCCTCTTCTTTTTCTTTACAATGTCATTTAGCTTGTCATAACACCTTTTAAGTCCATATGCATATACATTTTCAATAATCATTACTTAACATTTGCATTTATTTCAATCATCAGTCACTTCATGTAAGAAAAACCTATAACACAACCATGTATTTAAGTCATTCATAACCTTTTGATATCATATAATTCATATAGCAGCAAATCAAGTCACGTTGCACCTAGCATGCAACAAACACACGTGCAAAAGAAATCGTTTGATAATTAAACTCACATTTTCTTTTGATATTAAGCCTCTAACTTATTGTCTTTCACTTCTTTGGGAGTCTCCAATATGATGCGAGCCTAATTGAATGTATACTTGGTCAATTGGTAGCTAAATAAACTTAGTGAAACTTAAACAAATTGAAATATGCATAATATGGACCACTGACTAAGGTTTGGTATTATGGTAGTGTAACCTTCATGTGTTTAGTAGCTTATAACTTTTTCTATACTAGTCCAATTTGTATGATTCTTATTTCTAATTAAAGCTAACATGTAGAGGTATAATATGTCTAAAATTTTAGACAAATAGGACCATTGTGGAATATTTTATACAATTTATACAAGTGTTCTATTTTCTTCCCTGTTTTAGACCATAGGCAATTTTGGGACACCAATTTTGCTTCTTCATATCTTACAACATGTAAATCATATTTGTATGAACATAGATATGTTAAAATGAAACATTTTTTATGTTGACAACTTTCATCCATTCTGCCTTTAAAGTCCTCATATGGTGGGGTAATTTTGACTGGTCAGAAATAGGGCTGGCATCTAGACCAGTCTGACTTGTGAAGGTCATAACTCATAACATACATAACATATTGAGGTGAACTTTGTACCAAAATTTATCTAAGACATATACCTATAATTTTAAGGTTTGACCTTTTATAAATTATATCTATAAGGAGCTCAAACGTGAAAAAACCTGACTGGACTTACACAGGACACTAAGTAGGTAGCTCAAATATGGAACAAATATGACTCTCTTGCCTATAACTCAAAATCCGCCTATAATCTGGCCCTGAAAGTTAGTATGCAACTGGATAACACAAATATCTACAACTTCCATGTATGAGCTTTCTCAATTACCTACTCTATCACATAGAAAAATAATCAAAACTGAAAGTGATTCAGTTAGGGTTCCACAAACAAACTCGTCTCAATCATATGCCAATAACTTCTCATAGACACTAAATCTTGCAAATATATTCCATAAACCTAAGACATAAAGCTACAAGTTTTATGTTTTACACCTTTCTAGAATCAGTCTCTATGACTATCAAAATCGAGTGCCACAAAACTGCTTGTGACAGATCCTAATCAGTCATAATGGACACTTAAACAAGAAGAGATGATTACTTACCAAGAGCAAACTTGCATGGGCTGGATTTACTACAAAACTTAAGCGAAACAATGAAGAAAAGAAGACTCCTATGGGGGAAGAAGAAAAAGAAAAAATGGGCTGGGGAAAGAAGGCTATTCAGAATGTTTGAAAAACAACAAAATAGGCAGCACTAATAAGCCAAAAGCTGCCTAACTTTCTTTGTCCTTTCTTCCTTTTCCTTTTTCTTTTTTTTTTTTTAATTTCTGTCATTTAATTAATTTTTTTTCAATACCTTGTCATCCTTATTTAATTTATAACTTGACATATGCGACTTGTTCTTATTAAGATTGACCCATAGCAAGTCTACCTCGTGAGCATGTTCTAGCTAAAATCCCTATGTATGCATGTGTTTCGTGTGAATGAAATTTATAAAATGAATATGTCTAAATGAAATGTGTGTAATAATGCATATGGGAAAGTTAAGGGTGTTACATTAACTATCCTCCTGTGTCATGTGTGGTTAAAGGAGATACTGGTGAAGAATCATTAAAAATACTAGTGCTTGCCTTCTTAGCTATTTCTAAATCTGGTAGAATTTCATGCCCATGAAACACTACATCTCTTGACCTGACCATTTTCTTCTTTTCTGGATCCCATAATCTATAACTAAACTTTGTGCCTCCATAACCCAAGAAAATATATGGAATGGTCTTATCATTAAGTTTCTATCTTTGTTCCCTAAGTACATGCACAAAGGCTTTACAGCTAAATACCTTCAAGTGAGAATATGTGACTTCCTTCCCAATCCATATTCTCTTAGGAATATCATAATCTAAAGGAACTGATGGAGATGGATTCAATAAGTAATAGATAGTGTAAAGAGCTTCACCCCAAAATGACTTAGGTAGATTAGCCATCTTGATCATGCATATAACTTTCTTGATGATTGGTTCTATTCATTCTTTCAGTTGCACTATTGTGTTATGAGGTGTAAGGAATTGTCTTCTCATGTCTAATACCATGTTCTGAACAATAGGACTCAAACTTCTTTGAAGTGTATTCACCTCCATTATTATTGCAAAGGCATTTCAAAGGGCTCACCTGTTTCTCTTTCTACCGTGGTATGAAACTTCTTGAAGTACTGCAAAACCTAGTCTTTTCTTTTCAAAACAAATATACAATCCTTTCCTGAAGCATCATTAATAAAAGTTATAAAATATCTACTACCACCAATACTTTGTATCTCAATGGGACCATATACATCATAATAAACTAAATCGAGAACTTTTTCTTTTCTTTTAGATAAACTACTAAAAGAAACCCTATGTTGCTTACCAAGTAAACAAATATCACAAGAATTTAAAAATGTACCTTTAGCAAAAGAAATGAAAGACTTTTTTGTCAATACCTGTAGCCCTTTCTCTCCAATGTGAGTCAGTCGTTCATGCCACATGTCTAGCAAAGCAACATCTTCAACTACATTTACTTCATTATCTAGCTGCTTCACTTAAGTTTTATACAATCTATTGGAAACTCTACCTCTAGCAACCACTATAGAACCCTTAATGAGCTTCCATTTTAGATTACCAAAATGACTTTGATAACCATCAAGATCTAAAGCATGAGTAGACATCAAGTTTATGTTGGGTTCTGAAGATGTATCATATACAAGAAACACAGCAGAAATTAAAACTTTTCAAAACCCAGTTCATAAGATACAACTTGTGCCATTAAAACTAATTTAATAAAGCAAAGATAGAAATTAGTACTTTTAATTTCTTGGCTTGTTCAATTTTTCTTCTTGTCGGGTTGTCGCAAACTACAACAATCCAAAGTAAGATGTCTCTAATGGTGATCCACATGAAGATTGAATAATAAAACCCAAAAGAAATGGCTAGAACAATCTCAATGTGCTAGAAATGAAGATTGTTCTTTTGAGAGAAAATATAATTAAACACTTTAATTAATTTTGGTGTCTCATAAATTATTTTTTTGCTACAAAAATTATTTTATTGTCTCTTATTTCTACCATGGGGTCTTAGAGTCCCACTCTAACCCAAATTTGATTCAAAATCAAATGAGAATGAGAATAGGAGCAATTAGGGGGAATAGTGACCAATTAGGCCTCTAATCTCGGCCAATGATGGCCAATGTAGCAGCATACATGCAGCTAGCCTGAGTGAATTTTTTTTTGGAATTTTCCTGCGATCTCATCGCTATCTGACCCCAAATAATTCTCTCATATTTTTAGATCTCATCCAAGACCATTTTACTCATTTTTCACACTTCCAATGCATGTGACCCATTAGGTTCCCGGTTATGTTGGCCACTTAAATTAACAATTAATTCAAGCAAGTCATGAGCGGTATCTAGTAACACATCATGACCTCCAATTGATCGGAAAGTCAGTGGTTCAACTACGAACCTTTCCATAGACAATTTCTATACAATTTATCCTTTCACCATTCTATACCCCACTCGGTTAAGAGCATCGACCATGTGCTAACTCCCGCTAGACTGACTACATCACACCTAGCCCAAGTGATGTTAGATCTTCTCCATGAGACTCATTACTCATTTATATATGTCACTGAAGATTGTCTTTATGACATTTTAACTATAGCCAGAAACTCTCGTGTAATGATTCTAACAAGAGGCCATAGGTATACACTCCCTCTATCAGGAGTGGTGAATCCTTTATTGGCTACCCAATTACCTTCAAATACCTCAAGCTGTACCCAATCACCACCCTATGAGTGACCCCTTTGAGGCAACAAGGAATGGAGTCAAAGTACATAATCAATATCCAAGATATCCTTGAGTACCTCAAGTCTAAGAATACTTCCACCATTGCTATTATGAGACTATCATTGAAATTTGAATAGATCATCCATATAATTGTCTCATAGCAGGTCGTCCAACGTACTTTACTACTCTCAGCAAACATCCACATGTTAACTCTAGACATTTGATGCTTACAGATTATGAGATCTATTGTTTGATCCAATCAAGGAGTATAATATATGCTAGTCTATCTGGATTAATAATGTCCCGTCTTATTAATTCTTTGACTAGGGATAATTTAGATACTAACGTAATTACACATGATAGGAATCTTATTATCATGATCTCATCATGATTTCATTTATGCTATGTTATGTATCAAAGATTTTCATTAATCAGTTTAAGATCCACATCAATTCATATGCATATGAATACTAATATAATGAAAGAATGCCAATATTAATATGTACATTTAGTACTTCAGGCAATTGCCTTTAGAACACATCTCTAACAATCTCCCACTTGTACTAAAGTCAATCACCATTGTATATTACATTATAGGCGAGGATAATTCTCTCTATCATTACATCACGCCTACCATTGATCTCTCTTATCAATTGGTAACATTTGTACATGTCTGGACCTTTGATGAGATCGTGATTCCTTTTGCTCATGCAATGGCGCCATTATCATTCCAATCATGTTGGATCAACAAAGTTAGGAATCATTTTAACTTTATTATGAGTCCTTATCCAAACCGCTTCCTTAGTTGCTTTGGAAGCTGTAATGTACTTTCAGTTATGAATCCATAGTTATCGCCTGTTTGGAACTCTTCCAACCGACTACATAATCATTCAATGTGAATACATAGCCCAACTAGGATTTTGATTCATCCTTATTGTATTGGATTCTAGCATCCAATAGCTTGCTTACCTTAAGCTTAATATATCCTTGTATCTAGAATGCATCCTTAGTTCTTCTCAAGCACTTAAGAATCTTCTTGGTAGTCACCCAATGACCCACACTAGGGTCTAATCAGTATATGCTTATGACTCTCAGAGCATAAGATACATTGGGCCTAGTACATAGTATAGTACACATAATGAATCCAATAGCCAAATCTTATGGAATCTCATCCATACCAGTCCATTGTCTTATGTCTTTGGACATACAGACTTAGAGAGAACAACCCTATCAACTATAGGAATAAAATCTCTTGGACTATTCCATGTTAAACCTCTTTAGCATCTTAGCTATATAGACTAAGAAAGACCAAGCAACTTTTTAGATCTATCTCTATAGATCTTAATCCCCTTCTTATAGGTCACCTTTAAAGTCTTTGTTAGAGAAATACTTCGAATGTAACAAATACACTAATTTAGAATAAAGACGTCATTTCCTAAATATTATGTCTTTCACTTGTCGGTCACCTTTAAAGTCTTTCTTAGAGAAATACTTCGAATGTAACAAATACACTAATTTAGAATGGAACTATCGATAAAATCTCGAATATTAATTTGACCTCTAGATCATAGTATTAAGTCCTCTCGTTATGATCCGTATATTAATTAGGGTCACATCACGTCAAACCCTATTGGTCAATATTTTAATGAGTGGTAATTTACATTTTGATTAAAATAAGACTTACTATTATTAGCCTAACTACTTATATCAATCTCACATTGAATAAGTCATATTTCTCCTAGCTAGAAATTTATTTTGTTAGAACTAATATATCAACTCTATTAGGATCTTACCCCGGTGCTACAAAGTAACAAATCCTACTATTGGTAAGCTCATATCTCGCTACATTGGTGACTACAAGCCAGATTACCAATCATGAATAACTTAGTACAAGGCTAGAGTACCTCCACAACTACCCATGAAAGAATAGTCTTAACACATCAAGTCAAAAGACTTTGAGTCATAAAAGACTCATATATTATGACCAAAATAATAACTATTAACGTCGATCAGTAACTGTGTAATTATTATTATCATGCATCATTGTTCGACATTTTTAAATATTTAAGAACCTATTAGTTTATCCATATGTCACTATATCATGGAAAATGAGAATTTCTCCTCAGAATAAATCATGTGATACCTAAATGTTCAATGAATATCCAATTTATTATCCCTTTCTGGTTATAACATTTTCAAAATTATCTTTTACCAAAAATATTTATCTCATTATTATCAACAATTCGATAATAAATTCTCTATGGATAATCATAGGGTTGTATATTTCATAGCTTAATATTACTACAACATTTATAATTAAATCAACAACTTGAATATTTTATTTATTATGAATATGAAATATATACATGTTCATTGTGGTGTATTATTTAATATATAAAAAGTGAATGCACTATGGCATTCATATTACTTAACAAAATAGTTATAGATCCACCACTACCAGGGAAACCTAGATGTCAGAGCTGCCTTTAAATCGTGATTTTGGAGAAATAAGACAACATATTCAAATTTTAGGCAAAAATTCGGTTGTACATCAGTTATCAAGCCAGATTTTCAGTTGTCTATTTAACAATTTTGGTTGGAAATTAAAAAAATAAAGGCCTGTTATTTTTTCGAAACGATAAAAAGTTTAGTAACTTTACTGCAAAGCAGCCGAAAATTCAATGAATTTGGCTAATAGAGTTTTGGATGGTTAGACCTCTTTGCTTTGATACCATGTATGAATATATTCTTTAAGTTTCATTGATTAGAATCGATATAAGAGAACAACATTGTTATCAGTACAAAAAATCACAATTTGATTAGACAAAAGTCTAAGAATTTATTATTATTATTATTATTATTATTATTATTATTAATGCAAGGAGAAAAACCACCTTAGTGAAGACTAAGATGATTAAAAAACGCCTTCCTAAAACTAAAACACAAGCAGAGCAACCATCCTTGCTTCCAGCCAAACAAACGGAAAAGAAAAGAAGCAACACAAAAGCTGTAAAAAAAAAAAAAAGGTTTTACAAGCGAAAATAAATCCAAGTTGAAACTGTGGCATCCAAGAAAAAACAAGAGAAAACCAAAAGAACTAAGAAAGCACCCATTCTAAACTTTAACTTTTAGACGAATGTGTCCAAGAAAGGACACACTAGCCAAAATAGTCTATGTCTTCTATGTCTATTATTGATCCAAGAAAGGACACACTAGCCAAATAGTCTTTGTCTTCTATATCTCTATTACAACAATGTGAACAAAGCTCACAAAAACCCAACAAAATGCACATGAAATGATCAAGAAGGGTAAACATGTGCAGGCAAACGGGGATTTGCTAATGCAACCAAGGGCTTAGCTAATGCGAGACTATTGAGAGATTCAGTGAGATCAATTTGGGTGAGTTTAGGAGGCGAAGTCCAAGTAAATCCCTGAAGAAGTCTAGCAAAAAGCATGACCGTCATTGAAGTTCCCATGGCCACGCCTGGACAACTGCGCTTTCCCATGCTGAATGAGATAAACCGCAAATCTGGCTCAGTTAGCATCACTTCACGTCCCTCATTCATCAAATGCCGCTCTGGTTTGAACTTTTCAGGTTCATCCCAAACTTTAGGGTTCCGGCCAAGTCCCATGCGGCTGAGCAAAACATGGCTGCCTTTAGGAATGAGGTAATTTTGAACCACTGTGTCGACCGAAGAGACATGAGGAATGTTGAATGGTGCAACTGGGTGAAGGCGAAAGGCTTCTCTTGCACAAGCCTTGATGTAGTTTAGCTGCGGGAAATCTGACTCCTTAACTAATCTCTCTTTTCCAACTACTCTATCTAACTCTTCTACAGCTTTCGCTAGAATCTCTGGCTGATTTATCATCTCTGCCAATCCCCATTCTACTGCATTTGATGGATTATCCACCACTGCCATCATTATTTCCTGCAAACATCCGTTCAAATTTTTTTTTTTGGGTTATAGTATGTATAGTCAAAGTTTAACTAATGAACATGCTTTACCTATCCAGATTTAATAATAATAATAATAATAATAATAATAATAATAATAATAATAATAATAATAATAATAATAATAATAATAATAATATCTATTAACTCAATACAAGTGTATGCTCTTCTTGGTTTTTCTTCATAGAATCACTTTTCATTAATCGTTTCTTGATATTAATTCTTTCCACTTTATTTATTTATTTTTTTGTTACAAAGTGGGGAAGGGGGATCAAACCTGAACCCTTGGGCTTAAGGCGATATGCCACAACCATTAGGCTACGCCTGTGGGGGCTTTTTATTATTAGTGCACCTAGCAAGTTGCTCGTTTTGTTATACTACATGAAGTTTTTAAATGTACAAACTGAATTCAGAAAGTGTAACATTTTGAATGATAAATTTTCTTTGTTTAATAGAGTTTTTAGAGTCTATATCATTTAGTACATGTTAATTTGGATTCATGTTGGCCCTGTATATATTAAGACAGTAAAACATTCCCTTTGAAATTTTAAACTATTACATACTTAATTCAATCTTTTGTGCTATACCTACTGCCTACATATAAAGTAATAAGTATTTTGTATAGATTTTTAAAAAAGAACAATTTTATATGTGTAGTAGAGAATTAATTAGGTTAGTTCATTATAGACCTAATTCTTGGTCGAAATTGCAGATAAATTATTTAAAATATATAAAAAAAAAATAAAAAAAAAAGGAAAGAGAGAAATTACAGTGATTTGAGCTTGAATATCATCCTTTGAGAGCAAAACGTTGCCATCAGCATCTATTAAAGTAATAAGCATATCAAGCAAGTCTTCAACTTCCTTCTTACTCCCAGTACTCCATTGTTGAAACCTTTCTTCAATTATAGGCTCATGATATTTTCTTATAATATTATTAGCCTCCTTCATAACATTTTCATGACCATCCAAGTCAAGCCCTATCAGACATGGCAAATAATCAGAGACACTAAATGAATTTATATAAGCAAGCATGGTGAAAAGGGCATCAACATGTTCTTCCTCCTCGACACCAGGCCCACCATCCTTCTTTCCCTCCCCAAAAAACCTATTGTTAAACACTATCTTCCTGATCACATTTCCGTAGTAGTGCTGCGATGCTAATCGCACGTTTACTAGGCCACCATCGGCGGAGTTTCTGCACTGGTTGTACACGTATCGGACCAGATGTTGAGCTTCTTCCAGTCTTTTACCGTAGAACAGCTTATGTTTCGCCGGAGAAAGCAATTCTGATACCACAATTCTTTTCATTTTCTTCCACTGCTGTCCCAGTGGAACAAGTGCTGTTGTCAAGTACCCACTCGTAGCAATGTGTGTGGATATGCTTAAAGGTCTGCTTGCAAAATTAGAGTCTTGTGCTTTCAAGAATTGGCAGCTAATCTCAGGGCAAGTAACAGTAATGACATGAACATTTCCCAGGCGGATACAAGCAATTTCAGTGTCTAATTCTTTCATAAGATCGCGTATCCATCGAAAGACCGGCTTGTTCATCAGCATAGTGGGCAAGCAGCCAACAATTGGCCATGGTTTTGGACCAGGAGGTAATGGAAATTTCATGAATTTTTTATCTGACAGCTTCTGGGATTTTAGGAATACGGCAAGTAAAATCAATAACATGAAAGAAAGTATTGAGGATACGTTCTCCATGGCCACAACTCTTTCCAAGAGGTTCACAAATAATTGTAGAAACTCAATAAAAGATTTCATTGCTTCACTCCCAAATCCATCTCCTATTTATAGAGTCCCACTTCGACGTGTTAACACTCACCATGTCCTAAAAATCTTACCCGTTGACCTTTTTTTTTTGTCCCTTTAATCGTAACCATCAAAAAATTTGATGAGTTTTTTAGCATCAAATCTTAGTTTTTAAATTTTCTTTTTATGATGTTTTCAAAAAAAAAAAAAAATATCTCTTTTTAAGAAGTCCATCAGTCTTGTATCCAATGTCACAACCTAAGAAATAGTAAAAAAAAAGTAATAAAATCATTTTCTTCATTTTCAACAATCATGAATTGTCCATTTTCATTTCTAATTATATGAAAATGATATTTAAAAGAGAAAAATAACAAAAAAATTTTGAATTTATCATATCTATATAAATTTTTATTTTTATTTTTTTAAGAAAAAGTGGTCTCAGTAACACCAGTTTTTTATCCGAACTTAGTTGGATATGACATGGAAGTAAGTTGGAAATATAACCGAATGATGTGTACTCCTATATGAACAAATTATACCATATAGGATACGTTCAAAATGACAATTTTTGGAAGGGAAAATACCCTCTCAGTACCAAAACGACACCAATGTATAATCCTTCTTCCTTTCCTTCCTTCTTTCTCTTTCTCTCTCATATATAGACCACAGAATTCAATCAATCCATCTTCCTCTTTTCAATCCATCTTCCTCGTTTTTCGTACGTGGATATTAATCCATTGAGAGAACTTCAATACATGAAAATTACTTCAAAATGGAGATTAAATGTTCTTCAATATATTTAGACTTTCATTTTCAATTTTTCATCATAATGGATTAAATATGAATCACTTTGTTGGAAATTTGGGATTTATATGGGATCCAGATATATATTACTTGTATGCTCAAAATAGTAAATGTGAATAAAAAATCAAATTTCAAAATAAACTCCTCATTAAGGGGGATAATAGAGAAAAGTGGATTGGAAAATTGAAGCTCATTGTGTAGCGTCAAATGTAAGGATATTTCCACAATGTGACTTTTGAACTTTTATATAATTAAATTAATTCATGAATGAAGCATCTCAATTTATGAATATTTAATTAAATTCATTAAGTATTTACATGAATGAATTATGGTTCATTAGGTATATACATGAATTAATTAAATATGGTTCATGAATTGGAAATAACTCACAATTTTCTTTTCTCTCTCCTCCCCCTCTAGTATAAATGGGTAATTATTTTCATGTTGAAGACACACCTTTGAGATATTCTCCTCCTTCTTCTTCCTTTAATTGTTACCAATGTTCATAATGGTTCCCAAAGGCCTTCAACTTCTGCTACTTAGGTTGTTTCTCTTGTTGTACCAGTCACAATGCCTATAAATCATAGGGATAAGCTAGAATAGGTTAATGGGTTAAACTTTAAGATGTGGCAGCAAAAAATGCTATTTTATCTAACCACATTACACCCTGCTCGGTTCTTAACTGATAACGCTTCTACTCTAAAGAAGCATGAGCAAGATATCCATGTGAGGATGACCTATGATAGTTGGCATCTTTCGACTTTCTATATAGGAATTATATCGTGAATTGGTTGCATGATTCGCTATACGATGTGTATAGTGGGATAAAGATTGCCAAATAGCCATGGGAATCTTTAAACCAACAATACAAATATAAGGATTCTACTGCTGTTTTATTGGTCTATCTATCCCTAAAAATTAATTCTCGTTGATTGCATTCTATAGGGATCATCGAATCAATAGCAATAAGTCAATTATAACACCTTTCAATGAGATAGTGCTTTTTTAACTCTCTCAAATGGAATCTATTCCAAACGTATATGCATGCCCTACATTCATTTGTGAAGGTACTCCTAATGGGTTGAATACCAAATCAGCAAGTCTTCCATCTTACAAATAAGGCATATCTTATCTAGGCGTAATTTTTGAAATATTGATTCAATCCGAGATCTCTTATTGAATTGCTCAATTAATGAGCATTCTCAATATTATGTATAATACCTTATACATCTAAAATTCATATATCATTGTATCAAATTATCATGTATGGCTCAAGAATAAGGCAAGATCATGATCATAGTGTGAGTATTTTTTTTTTCCTTTTTATATCATTTCATATTACATAATTAAACATTTTAGCAAATCATCATGTTGGGCCATAAACATAATATATCGCATATGCTAGTAATTTAAACATTGTATCAAAGTGTTCAAGTTATGAGTTTAAGATTAATTATATGTATCTTTACAAACACACTGCATTTATACAGATACAAATATTCAACCAAAATATAGATAATATGATTTTATGCCTATGTAAAATGCAAGAAGAGAGAGAGTGGTGAGGCACGGCCAGTGACCTTTAATACATGTCTTCTATAAGCACTGCAAAATGAGCTAATTACTTCTTTCTACTTGAAAAGTAATGCAATCTGGTAAGCTACAAACCATCAAATAATAACAATTATAATTATCACACATTTATTATATCATTTTATTCATCAATACTATATGAATATAAGTAAGATTAAATCATATAAACACTATCAATAGCTGATGCTTATGCTTTGTCATTTTTTTTTGTTTTGACCAAACTAAATAGACATTGCCCTGGATTTCCATGTGAACATTTGCATTTGCTAGTTAGCTTGATCATTTGTACATTTGTTAGGCATTATGAACTTTTCTTTTGCATTTGAACATTTGATTGGACCATAGGCTTGTTATTTTGTTTTACAATGTCATTTAGCTAGTCACAATGCCTTTTAAGTGTATATATATATGCAATTATAACCAATCATTGTTCAACCGTTGCATTGTATTAACATTTGCACAATTCAATAATCATCCATTCTGTGGGAAAAACATATTCATATAACATATTTTTATCAATCACTTTGTAAACTAAACATATTTATATAACACAATCATGTCGCAATATATGTCCACAATTATTCATCATCTAATATAATAGTCACACCATATCAATCATGTTATTCATACAACAATAAGTCAAATCATATTACACATAGTATGCAGCATCTACGTGTACTATAAAAATCATATGATAATTAAACTCACATTTTGTTTAGTATCTTATGGGTCTGATTGAAAGTATAATTGATCAATTGATAGCTAAATAAACTTAATACAACTTAGACAAGGTGATATGCATAATTTAGACAACTAACTAGTTGTCCTACATGGCAGTTTGTCCTTTAGGGACTAACCAGCTTATAACTTTTTCTATACTTATCCAATTTATATGATTTGTATTTTTAATTAAAGCTAACATATAATTTTAGAATATATTACAATTTCAAAGTATTTGGAGCATTGTATAATTTTTAGTGGACCTTCAAAATGTGTTTTGTTTTCTGCCTTTAGGCAGTTTTAGGACAGCAACTTTAAAAATTCATATCTCATAACGTGTAGGTTATCTTATAATAAAATTTGTAGAAACTTAGATAAACCAAAATGGATATTTTTCATGTTTACAACTTTACTAGTTCTACATCTAATGTCCTCAAAAAATAGGAAACATATGACTGGTCTAGAAAAAAGGTGACAACCAAACCAGTTTGCTCGTTAAAGTTATAACTTACAAAATACATAATATATTAAGGTGATATTTTCACCATCATACAAAACTTTTATGATTTGAATATTTACCAGTTCGATATATAATGAGCTCAAAATTGGCAACAAAATTGTTTGGCATGCATAAGGTACCAAATGGATAGCTCAAAGTAAGGAACAATCATGATTTCCTTTATCATAACTCAATATCCACAAAGAATTTGAATATTAACTTTGGTATACAATTAGACAATATATATAGCTACAACTTGTATGCTTTGAGCATTCTTTAATTTGAGGTCTATGATACTCAAAAATAATTAAGACTGTGAGCTATCCTCCTAAGGCTCAAACTAGGACAAGTCTCACTTAATTAGTAATATCTTTTCATATACCCTAAATCTAATGAAACCCTTTCGGAGGAATAAACATAAGACATAAATATGCAATTTTGATGGTTTGAACTTCTTTAGATTTAGTATCTAAAATGAAGAAAATGAAAGTCTAAGTTTCTAATACAGAAAAAAAAAATTACAGACTTTAACTATGTCACTTGCATGTAAAAGACCACAATCTTCAACCCTTAATTTTTAAAAAATAGTATGACAAGAAGAATCTGACTTACCTATGATAAGATGGTTTGGTAGTAGTTGGGGTTTTAAGAGAAAGTTGAGGGAACAAAGGAAAGAAGAAGAAAGTTATGGCTGGAAATGAAAAAAAAAATGAAGGCAGCGATTATATATGTAAATCGACTTTACCTTTTGTTCATTTCTTTCTTCAATTATTATTATTATTATTATTATTATTATTATTATTATTATTATACCAAAAGTACAATCTAATCAAGTAGTCTAATTTAATTAAAATAATTATGTCCAATTTTATTTATTTTAATTTAGTCATTTTATTCAATTTTATTTCTAATACCTCATTATCCTCATTTAGGTTATAAAATAAATATGTGTGACTTAGTGCTATTGCAAATAAACTAACACATAACTAATGTTTCTCATGAATATGTTTAAGCCAAAATACATATGGTATGTATGTGTTTCATGTGAATAACATATATAAAATGAATATGTTCAATTGAATTGCATGTAAAATGCATATGGAGAAGGTCAAGGATGTTACGATTCTCCTCTCTTTTGAAAAATTTCATCCTCGAAATTTGATACCTGGAAACTAGTGTGGGTATTATCTTTTCATATTCTCCTTTGTTTCCTATGTTGCCTCTTCATATGAATGATTTCTCCATAATACTTTTACTAAAGTTATTTCTCTGTTTCTCATATGCTTTGTCTTATATCTAGTGATTTCTACTATTGATTCTATATAACTTATGTCATCTACAATTTCGATGGCTTGATCGTTAAGTACATGTGTAGGATCTAAACTATATCTTCTGGACATACTAACATGAAACACATTATGAATCTAAGCCTTCTCTAGTGGTAAAACCAATATGTATGCTAATGGACCAACCTTTTCAAGAATTTCATACGGCCCTATGTACCTTGGAATCAATTTACCCTTTTTGCCAAATCAAATTACTCCCTTCCATAGTAATACTCGTAGAAATGTCTTTTCTCTAACCTCTTATTTCATTTCTCTTCTATATTGATCAACATAACTCTTCTATCTGTCTTATGCTTCCTTTAGCTTGCTTTTGATTATCTTGATCTTATCTACTGTATCTTCTACCAATTCTAGTCCTTCTAGTGCTCATGCTCCTTCTTGATCCCAAATGATACGACTTCTGCACTTTTTGCCATATAATGCTTCTTATGGTGTCATCTAGATAATGTTGTAATACTAGTTATTATATGCAAACTCTATCAATGCCGCATATTCATCCTAAGATCCTTTGAATTCCATAACACATGCCCTTAGCATGTCCTCTAATGTCTGTATAGTCCTCTCTGATTGTCCATCAGTTTGTGGATGAAATGTAGTACTAAAATTCAATTTTATTCCCAATGCTTTTTATAAACACACCCAAAAACATAAAGTAAATTGTGGATCCCTATTAGACACAATGGTTATTGGAATGCTATGTAATCTAACTATCTCATCACATATAACTTTACCAAACTCTTAAGTGTACACCCCTATGTGATAGGTAGAAAATGTGTTGACTTGGTAATCTATCAATAATCACCCATATAACATTAATTTTCTATGGAGTTCTTATCAATCCATTTCTCCCATTTCCATTCTGGCACTAGTAATGGATGTAGTTTACCAATTGGAACTTGATGTTTTACTTTAATCTACTGACATGTTAGGCATTTAGAAACATACTTCGTTATGTCTTTCTTCATTCTTGGCTACCAATAATGAGGTCTTAAATTGTGATACATCTTAGTCATCCCTAGGTGCATTGCATAAGGTGCATTATGTGCTTCTTCCATTATTTATTGGCGTAGGTTATCAATATTTGGATTACATATACATGACTTTAACATCATTATGTCATCTTGCAATTGAAATTTTGTACTTTTTACCTACTTTACCATTTTAACTTTCTCACACAATTGAGGATCTCTACCTTATGCTTTTCTGATTCTGTCTCTTAGTATGGGTCTAACCTAAAGAGTTGCAATCAATGACTCACTATTCTACATATTCAATTTAACATTCATAGACCTCAATTGAATTAAATATGGAAAAGAGGATGCTTGCAAATGAGCTACACTGCTACTGGATTTCATGTTCAGTGCATCTGCTACTACATTGGCTTTTCCTATATGGTATTCAATCATGCAGTCATAATCTGAAATGACTCGTGTAGATAATGTCTCCAGATTTTCATGCAAATAGGACTACAACTAATTCTAGATCATGCATTGGATATGACATCTCATGTAGTCTTAATTGTCTAGATGCATAAGTTATCACCTTACCATGTTTCATTAATACACACCTTAAGCCTTTGTGAGAAACATCATTGTATACTGTAAATCAACCTATGCCTATAGGAATAGCTAACACTGGTGTAGAATTTAGCTTGTATTTTAGTTCTTCAAAACTGCTTTGGCACTCTAGAGTCCATTTCAAAGGCACATTTTTCTTTAGTATTTAGTCAGAGGACTAGTAATCAATGAGAATCTAACAACAAATATGAGGTAGTATCTAGCATACCTAGAAAACTACGTATTTTTGTAACATTTTTAGGAGCTTCCCAATTTACTATGGCATTTTTTTCCTTTTTAGATCTACCTCTATGCCTCTGCCTGATACCAAATGCCCAAGGAATACTATATGGTCTAACTATAATTCACATTTACTCAATTTAGCATACAATTGTTTCTCTCTTAAAGTTCGCAGCTCAATTCTCAATTAATGTTCATGTTCCTCTCTATTCTTTGAGTACACTAGTATGTCATTAATAAATTCTATTGCAAACTTGTCAAGATACAATTGAAACACTTTATTCATTAACGCCATAAATGTAGCTAGAGCATTAATCAACCCAAATGGCATCACTAAGAATTCATAATGTTCATACTTGGTTTGAAAAGCAGTCTTTAGAACATCTACCTCTGCTAACCTAAGTTGATAATAGCCTGATATCAAATCAATCTTGGAAAACACTTGGGCTACTTGCAACTGGTCAAACAAATCATCTATTCTTGATACTGGATATTTATTCTTAACTATCACTTTGTTTAGCTGCCTATAGTCAATGCACAATCTCAAGATTCCATCTTTCTTTTTAACAAATAGCACTGATATACCCTTTATCAAGTAATTCCTGCAATTGGATCTTTAATTCTTTTAACTCAATTGGGACCATTCTGTAGAGTGGCATTGATATTGGTGTTGTCCTAGGTATAAGCTCAATAGTAAATTCAATCTCTCTATTAGGTAGTAAGCCAAGTAGATCATTTGGAAATACATCAAGAAATTCCTTCACCACTAGTATATTTTAGAGCAGACTATTAGTGGTTCTGGTGTCAATCACACATGCTAAATATACCTCACATCCTCCTTTGATCATTCAGAATGCTTTTACAGTTGAGACTAAACATGTAGGTATAAGTATTCTTTCACCTAGAATCATAACTCTTAGCTAGTCTAGAGATTTGAAAATGACTTCCTTAGTATAACAATTCACAATTGCATGATGTCTTATTAACCGGTCTATTCCTAATATCACATCAAATTCATGCCATCGCAATGAGATCATATCAACATTTAGTTCAGCTTTTCAATGCATATCAAGCAGTCAAGACAAATTATTTACAACTACTTTTGTTCATAGTGGAGTGCTCACATTTATGTCAATTCCCAAAGACTCATACTTTTGATGCAGTTTGGATGTCATATATAATGATATAAATGAATGTGTAGAACCAAATCGATCAATATATACATGTCAGTGTATCATAAATATAAATACTAGTAGCCATTTTTGGAGCATTAACTGCCACTTGCTTAGTCCTGGCAAATACCTTAACCTGTATAGGAGGTCTAGAACTCTGACCCTTATATCTAGTTACTCATCTACCTGTTGCACTAATCATGCCTCTACCTCTACCATATGTCCCATTAGTAGTGCTAACCTTGAATGCCTGAACTACAATCTCTTATACCCCTATGTATTCTTTCTTTTTCTTTTTTTAATACTACCCTTAGTTATGTAAGATTTGTACTACCATAAAAAAGAACTACATACCCTTTCTTAGTCTATCATACCTTCTTTCTCTTTTCAGCTCGAGCCCATATACTTTCTGTTTTGGGATTTCATATAGTTCTTCTATATGCTTTACTTGTGATGCATGTGCATATATATATGTTGGAGAAATAACTCCTAGTGCAAATTGATCTTTGTGTAAATGATGTTATGCCTCATGAGAATGTGCATTTCCGTTATGTCACTTGACAATGTTTAACAAATATGGTGTATATGTTATCATGTTCTAAAGCATATGCATGTTCCCATGGAACATATCCCTGCTTTAATACCAAAATAAAATTTAACACCTTGTACATTTAAAATTCATATATCATTGTATCAATTTATCATATATGGCATAAGAATAAGGTTAAGATCTTGATCATAGTATGAGTATTTTATTTTTTTCCTTTTTATATCATGTCATATTGCATAATTCAACATTTTAGCAAATCATCATATATGGCCATAAACATAATTTATCACCTATGTTAATAATTTAAACATTGTATCAAAATGTTTGAGTTACGAGTTTAAGATTTATCACATGTATCTTTACAAACACATTGTATTTATACATATATAGACATTCAACCAAAACATAGATAATATGATTTTATGCCTATGTAAAATGCAAGGAGAGATAGAGAGTGTGTGGTGACGCTCGACCGGTGACCTTTGATCCATGTTTCTATATGCATTTAAAATGAGCTAATTACTTTTTTCTACTTGAAAAATAATGCAATTTAGTGAGTTGCGGCTTAGTGACAATAACTATCAAATGCTTTCTAAAGTACCAAGCAAAACATAATAACATTTAACAAATAACAATTATAATTATCACGTATTTAATATTTCATTTCATTTATCAATATCATATGAATATAAGTAATATTAAATCATATAAACACTATCATTTGCCTATGTTTACACTTATTCTTTGTCATTTTCTTTTGTTGTAATCAGGCTAAACAAAAATTGTTCCGAGTTTCCTTGTGAACATTTGCATTTGCTAGCTAGCTTGATCATTTGTACATTTGTTAGGCCATAGGCCTTTTCTTTTGCATTTGAATATTTGATTGGACCATAGGCATGTTTTTCTATTTTACAATGCCATTTACTTAGTCACAACGCCTTTTAAGTCTATATGCATATGCAATTGTAACCAATCATTGTTCAACCATTGCATTGTATTAACATTTGCACAATTCAATAATCATCCACTTTATAAGAAAAAGATATTCATATAACATATTCATCAATCACTTTGTAAGGTAAACATATTCATATAACACAATCATGTCACAAATATGTCCATAATTATTCATCATCTCATATCATAGCTACACCATAGCAATCATATTATTCATAAAACAACAAGTCAAATCACATTGCACATTGCATGCAACATCTGTATACTAGAGAAATTATTTGATAATTAAACTCACCTTTTGTTCGATATCCAACCCCTAACTTATTATTTGTCTCTTCCTTGTAGGTCACCAATTTCTTATGAGCTTAATTGAAATTATAATTGATCGATTGATAGCTAAATAAACTTAATACAACTAAAACAAGGTGATATCCATAATTTAGACAACTAATAAGGGTTGTCCTATTGGCATTTTGATCTTTAGGGACAAACCAACTTATAACTATTTTTGTACTTGTCCAATTTATATGATTCTTATTTATAATTAAAGCTAACATATAATTTTAGAATACATTACAATTTTAGAGTATTTGGAGCATTGGAAAAGTTTTGGTGCAATTTCAAAGTGTGTTCTGGTTTCTACCCTTTGGCTGTTTTAGGACACCAACTTTAAAAATTCATATATGACAATGTATAGCTTATCTTATAATAAAACTTCATAGACACTTAGATACGCCAAAAGGAAGTTCCTTAAACAATAGGGAACATATGACTGGTCCAAAACAAAGTTGACAACCAGACCAGATTGCTTGTTAAGGTCATAACTTACAAAATACATAACATATTAAGGTGATATTGTACTTCATGTAGCTAGGAAATAATCCTAAAACTTTTCATATTTTGAATATTTACTAGTTTGGTCTATAAGGAGCTCAAAATTGGCAAAAAATTTGTTGGACATGCACAAGGTATTGAATAGACAGCTCAAAGCAGGGAACATTCATGATGCCTTTTTATTATAACTCAATATTGACAAAGAATCTAATTATGAAATTTGTTATACTACTACATAACATATAGATCTACAACTTTTACATTTTGAGCATCCTTTAATTTCAGCTCTATGATACTCAAAATTAATCAAAATTGTAAGCTTTCCTGTTAGGGCTTAAACTAAGACTAGTCTCACTTAATTGGCAATATCTTTTCTTATACCCAAAATCTAATGAAACCTTTTGGAGGAATAAACATAACATATAAATATGAAATTTTTATATTTTTAACTTCGTTAGATTCATTCCTAAAATGAAGAAAACAAAAGCCCAAGTTTCTGGTACAGAAAAAGAATTCCAATCTTTAACTATGTCATTTGCATGTAAAAGGCCACAATATTCAATCCTTAATTTAAAAAAATAGCAAGACAATAAGAATCTAACTTGCCTATGATTAGATGATTCAATTGTAGTTGGGTTTTTGAGGGAAAGTTGAGGAAACAAAGGAAAGAAGGAGAAGGAAGTTGTGGCTGGAAATGAAAAAAAAAAAAAAAAGGCATCAATTATATATATAAACTGACTTTACCTTTTGTCCATTTCTTTCTTCTTTATTATTATTATTATTATTATTATTATTATTATTATTATTAATACCAAAAGTACAATCTTATCAAGTAGTTTAATTTAATTAAAATAATTATGTCCAATTTTATTTATTTCAATTTAGTTATTTTATTCAATTTTATTTGTAATACCTCATCATCCTCATTTAGGTTACAAAATAAACACGTGTGACTTAGTGCTATTGCAAATAAGCCAACACGTAACTAGTGTTTCTCATGAACATGTTTAAGCCAAAATACATATGGTTTGCATGAGGATATGTTCAAATGTGAATAATATGTTCATGTGAGTAAAATATATAAAATGAATGTGTTCAAATAAAATGCTAAGTAAAATGTATGTGGGGAAGGTCAAGGATGTTACATTATGCCTTGAAGATGACTCAAAACGTTTATAGTGGGATGATTCCTTAACTATAAACTAGTGGATTCCAAAAATGTGGTGGGTCAAGTACAAGAACTTCAAGTCATTCTCCATGATATTCATTCTGAAAGGATGAACTTGAGTGAAATCTTTCAAGTTGCTGCAATTATTAAAAAACTGCTACCTGGTTGGAAGGATTTTGAAAAATTACCTTAAATATAAGCAAAAAGAGATGAATATTGAAGAGCTGATTGTTAGACTTCGAATTGAGGAAGACAATAGAAGTTCTATAAAAGAAAGAAAGGGGTTAAATCCTTATAAGGAAAAGTGAACATTGTCGAACATAGACATAGTTCCAAGAAAAAGAAAAGCAAGGAATCCAAGATAGGATCCAAACGTGGAATTTCTAAAAGGAAATTTAATGGCAAATGTTTCAATTGCGATAACGTGGGTCACAAAACTTCTGAATGCAGGCTTCCAAAGAAGAAAAATGATGAAGCTAACCTCCTATAGAGTATAACTCAAGAGGTTTCTAATATCAACCTAGTTGTTGTGATATCATATATTGGTTGGTTCTAACCCAAAAGATTGGTGAATTGATACTGGTGCCATGAGGCACATTTGCTCAAATAGTGAGATATTCTCTACCTTCAAACCAAAGAGCAGAGAAAACTTGTATATGGGTAATTTTGCCACTTTTGAAGTTCTTAGTGAATGATAAGTGGTATTGAAGATGACTTCTCAAAAGGATATGACTCATCACAATAATTCATCATACATAATTTATTATTACCAGAACTGTAAAGTAATTAATACATTTATTTTATATATAATTCTTCATATTAGACAAATGACTAATTTGATGAAATTTAAGAAAAATATACACTCATATAATTCACTATGAATAAAATATCATAATAAGATGAAACAAACTAATATAAAAATATATAAAAATCAAATAGTAATTAATGACGAGTTCAATATTTAATAATCTTTGTCATTTAATAATTTAATTTATTAGTGAATAGTATTAATAATTCATTAATTAGAAGTTCAATTCTATTGGAACTATATAACTATATTTTATATATAAAAAAATAGATAACTAATATTAAAGAGAAAGAAAAAATAATTTAATAAAAAAATTAGGAAAATGCTGTAAAAAAATATAATAGATAAGATAATTTATATATAGTAAATAAATTAAAAACCATGATGAACAAGATAATTAATAGATCAGACAATTTGGAGTGGTTTTTTATATATAGTGTAATATAAAAATCAAATATAATTAACAACCATCTCCATATAAATTTAATATTAGTGTTATTGTAATTTGATTTATTTTTTATTTTATTTTATATAATATTTATATTATTTTCAATATTTTTCCATTAAAATATTAAATTATTTTATTTTATTAATTTTATTATTTATTCAATTAATTAAATTAAATATTAATAAGTAATAAAATAATTAAATAACTTCGAAAGTAGTAAAAAGTAATAAAAAATGTATTAAAAGTAATAAACATATACTGAACTGTCAAATTCAAAATGATAAACAATTAACAATCAAATTTAAAATGACAAACAATTAAAATATAAATATTAAACCTATAAGTAATAAACATGCAATGAACAATCAAATTCAGAATGATAAACAATCAAGTTAAAAGTGATGAACAATAAAATTTTAATCAATAAACTTATAAATTTATCACCATAATTCATCATGTATAATTTATTATCATATAATTTATTATAAATAAAATATCATAATAAGAGTAGTGAAAAACTAAGGGTAAATTTAAAAAAAATCATGAAGTTTACACTTTATTACAATTATATTAACTTTTTAAAAAAATTGAGTTTAATTATATGTACTTTGTATTTTGTAACAAATCTTACCTTAGGTGGACTGGACCTTACTCCAAATTTACGTGGCGATGATATGAAAAAATATAAAAATTTTTAAAAAATAATATAGTATACATAGTGGATATCATGTGAAAAAAAAATTGTCAGGTGGTTATCTATACTAAAAGAGCACCGTTTTCCACAATTCAAAATCCGATTTGAAATTTTTATTTGAAAATTTTGCGAACTTAATCTCAATACTAGAAAGCTACGATTTAAAATTGTTGCAGAAACGTATATAAAATTGACTATTTTAAACATAAAAAATTTCAAATTGGATTTTGGATTGTATATAACAGTACCGTTTTTGTGTATGTAACAATTTTTTTCCACATTAAATTTAATGTGTATGCCATATCTTTTTTTAATATTTTTTATATTTTTCAGGTTATCATCATGCATGTTTAGAATGAGATTTAGTCCACCTAAATCAAGAATTGTTACAAAATTCAAAATATATATGATTGAATTTAAATTTTTAAAAAATTAGATATAATTGTAATAAAGTACAAAATTCAAAAAAAAATTTATAATTTACCCAAAAACTAATTATTTATAAAAAAAAACTAATTATTTATAAAAGTACACAAGAAACAATCAGGATGGCAGCCCCTCATGTTTTAATGTACCCAAGAGTCTGACATGTGTCCGGGCCCCAATATCTAAGAAAAAAATTATGTTGTAGGTCTTGCGGACAACCAAATAATCACTAATTTTGGGGCGCGCGGCAGCCCCTCATGTTTTAATGTTTACAAAGCAAGTCACGTTTTATTTTATGGTTTTGATGGAAAAACAATTTCTCAGTCTGGCCGTATAAATTATGAACCAAGTTTCTATTGGCCACAAAAATTCATTTTTTTTTTCTGGAATTAGATACAATTAATATTTTCTCTACATACTATAATATTTCTACATTACAATTTAAAAATTATTAAAAAATATTTTCTTAGCATATCATATTTTTCAAAAATACACTTTTAGAAATGTTATCATCCACAATATTTACAATTTTCCTATTAATATTAGAATTTTTAATTACATCAATCACTCACAATCTTTTCATTCAAAAAACATTACCTTATACGTGATATACAACTCTAATCTTATTATTTCACTATATTTTATTTCCATATATCATACATTATATATACATAAAATCCGAGTTAAAATATATACATTATATATACATAAAATATATTATATTTATGTTACAATATTATATATACATAAAATACAAATACCATATAATTTGCATATATTTTTTATATACATTTAATAATTTCAGTAATATATATATATATATCTTTTGATAAAATTTAATACATAAAATATATTATATAAACATTATATAAACATAAAATACATTATATATAATAAAATCTAAGTTAAAATATATACATTAGATATACATAAAATACAAATACCATATAGTTTGTATATATATTTTATATACATTTAATAATTTGAGTAATTACATATGGGGCAAAATATTTATTTGCTAAAGTGTAATGAGAAACCGAAAAATTAGAGAAAGAATGAGAGATAAAATTAATAAAGTTATAAATATAATAAAAATCTAATTTAATATTCACAAGAGTAAAAATGTTATAAATTTTGAAGAGAGTAAAAACATTCGGAAATCAAAGAGGGTGTAAAAAAGACTTTTTATGATAAAAAATGAGTATGTGGTGTACTTTCTACTTTTTTTTTTTTTTACAAATAAAAGAGAAAATTTCACCATTTATCTGATTTTTAATTCTTTTTCAGTTTTACCATCTATAAAATTTTGTTTATACCAAAAATTTCTTCTTTCTTATCTTTTTTTTTTTTTCTCTCATTTCATTTGCAGATACCAGCTAAGATGAAGAAAACAAAGAAAAATAAGTAAAATAATATTTATTGATTCTACAAATCACTAATTTTGATGCTAGCAGTATTGCGTTTGAGTTAAACTTGCTCCAATAAAAGCTGAAGAAGCAGAGCACTGGGTTTTTAGATCTTCGATTTAGATACCAAGAAGAAGATGAAGGGTTTTAAGCACAGTAAATAGGGAAAATCGAAACTGTATAATTAGGTTTAGATGTTTATTGAAGATTGGTGGATCTAGTAAAATGTATGCATTTGTTTATTAATCATCAATTGTTTTTTATTTTTCAAAAATATACCCAAGGTATGCCCGAGATATACAATACTTTATAATTTTTGTTCACAGCTGTTTTAGATCGAAAATTTTTCCAAAATATACTCAAGGTATATCGGACTTTATATACTATTGTCCATATGCCGAAAGTATTCTCAATATATACCAAAAGTATACTAGACTTTATAACCTTTTGTTCACAACTGTTTTAGGCCAAAAATATCTCAAGATATACTCAAGGTATACTAGACATTATAGACTGTTGTCCATATGCAGAAGGTATTTCAAAGATATACCTAAGATATGTTCAAGGTATACTGAATTTTATAGCCTTTGTTCACAATTGTTTTAAGCCAAAGGTATGCCTAAGATATACCCAAGGTATGCCCAAGGTATACCAAATGTGTATAGCCTTTGTTCACAACTGTTTCAAGCTGAAAGTATCTCTAAGATATACCTAAAATATATTAAATGTATACCGGACTTTATAGCATTTGTTCACAACTGTTTTAGGCTGAAGGTACCTCCGAGATATACCCAAGGCAACTAGAAGGTGCTAGTGTAATTATTAAAAGTATTTTTTGGTAAAATTGAAAAAAACTTTGAGGAGAGGTAAAGTTGAAATTATTTTCCCGTATATATGAAAAATTCTCCAAATAAAAAGTTTAAGTGATGTAGCTAATCTAATAGAAAACAATCCCTTTTTTTCGGTATTTATGAAAAACTCCCCAAATAAAAAGTTTAAGTGATGTAGCTAATCTAATAGAAAATAATTTCTCAGTCAGGCCCACATAAATTATGAACCAAGTTTCTTTTGGCCACAAATAGTCTTTTTTTTTAACAAATAAAAAGCTTAAGTGATGTAGCTAATCTAATGGAACGATGAGCGGTTCATGCACAGACAGTACCCCGGAAAATTAGCAATTTCACTACTGAAAAAGAAAGCAAAAGAATGAAAAATGACTAATGTACTGGTACTGATTTATGCACGAACAGCATGCTACAGATTATTGTAGAGAAATTCTTTGATAGATCGGATTTATTAAATCAAGTTAATCATATAATGACATGTATTTAATTATTTTATTTTTATTTTTATATCAATTAATGAAAATAAAACAATTAAATGCATGTTATTATATAATTGAATTGATCTACATATAACGTGGTAGACACAATTTGTTTAAAAATTTCTCCATTATTTTGTTAGCATTGCAGCGCCATTGGGTTAGTTTTAAGCAGTGGCGTGTTGTTGTTATTATTATTATTATTATTATTATTATTGGAAAAATTGAAATGAGAAGTTATAAAATTAAGTTCTCGTAAGTTCACAATACTGTTTTTAAATTATTTACCAAACGCAAAGTAGCATAAATTTCTAAATTATAGGAACATAAGACCACGTGAATATTATTAAACTTTTCTTTTTTAGGTTTTCTTTAGGTGTTAGTCCAATTATTACCATTTGAGCAAACTGTTTACTGGTACTACATATCATGATCTATAATATATTGTAAATTTGTAATGCAAACTACTCTTTGTAATTTAGCATTAATATTTCAAAATAAATATTTATGAGTTAAAAAAAATTTCGTGGATCTTGTGGACAGATATTACAGTATTTATGATCAATAGCGGAGCTTGACTAAAATATTTAGGAGCTACACAATAGTACATAATTTTTGGGGGGGGGTCAAACAATATATTTTAGATACTTACGTAAAGAATTTCCTTTTTTCTTTTTCAAATTTTATAAATACCTATCTGTAAGTATTTTCTTAGTTTTGGGGAGCCTCTACATGCTCCCATAAACCTCCATCACTACTGCTCATGGTCCTAATTTATGTAAACCTATATATGACTTTTTGGCTCCGTCTGTTTGAAAGGAGAGGTTATTGTGCGTCCACTTGAGCAGGTAAGGTGTTGCTTTTTTTTTTTTTTTTTGAAGAAAGAAGTACGTACATGATGTGTGTGGTTGTGAGACTAAGAGTGATAAAAAAAGTTATAAGTAGTGCATAAATGCTCTAATTTTCTCCACGTTGTTAATATGGATACATTAATTCAAAGCAATTTTGTGTGGTTCCTTATTTTCTAGGCTTTGGCATTAATTGTTGGAAGTGATTTTTGATTGAGAAGAACTCTATGTTTTGGTCAAAAGTAAATAGTTCAAAAATTTTTATTTTAACTGAAACATACAATCACAATTTGCATGTTAATTTTGAGTATTTATACGTAATTTTTACAAATCATATTTTGTAACATTTATGGATAATATCTATTTGCCAAAATCATTTCATAATTTTTAGAACAAAATAGAAAAATAAAATGTTAACACAAACTTTTTAAAATCGAATTTACCAAAATATACAAATCAAGCAAAAAGACCAATTGATTTAGTTGTATTTGATAAAACTCATTTGCTAGTCTCAGATGTATAATTACCAAAATTCTCATTTTTATACTCTCTTCCTCTTATTTTTAAGAACTAGAGGAAATCTAATTTATCTTTTCTTTTTTTTCTTTCTTCCTATTTCTTTCTACTTGCCTTTTTTTTTTCTTTTTTTTTTTCTTACTTCTCACTTTTTTCTCATCTTACTTTTCTATCATTTTTTTTTTCTTTGGATGAGGAGTAAGCTATTAATAGCTTAATGCAATGTGGCAAAATTTTATTAATAGCACATTAATAACTTAATGCAACATGGCACATTAATGAAGAAGGAGGGTAAAAGAAGCAATGACATTTTAATCATGGTAATTACTTTAATATACAATTATGGTTAATTTAATTAACAATTTAATTAAATTATGATAGTTTTAATTAACACTTTAAAATTAATCAATATTAATTTTAACTCAAATAATATAAGAAATCATTTCTAATTTAATTATCAATTAAATTAATCTTCATATCATAAATATTGACTAGCTAAATAATTTAATTTGGATGTGACTTATAAAGTCAATAATTTTATTGGAATGAAAATATAATATTAACTTATTAATATTATATTAGACACTATTTCCAATTTCTTAGTATACCTGGACACATTAAGTATCATTATAGAATTCTCTTTTTAATTACCGATAAAATATCATATATTAGTTTGACTTCTAGATTATAATATTAAGTCCTCTCATTATAATGTCGATATTGATTAGGATTACAACATATCAAACCCTATTGGTCAATATACTAATGAATGATAATTTGCACTCTGATTAAATAAGACATACTATTATTAGTCTAACTAATAATATTGATTTTATATCAAAGAAATCATATTTCTTTTGGCCAAAAATATATTTTATCAGAACTAAAATATCAACTTTATTATAATCTTGCCCTATTGCTATAGGGTAACAAATCCTATTATTGGTAATCTTATGTCTCACTAAATGATTAATTGTGGTGACTATGGGCAGGATTACCAAGCATGGAAAATCCAGTACAAGATAAGAGTACTTCCACAACCATCCATGAAAGGACAGTCTTAATACCTCAAGTCAAATAATTTCGAGTCATAAAAGACTCATATATTATGACCAAGATAATCATTATTGACATTGAGCACTACCTTTGCAGTTATTATCAGGTGTCATTGTTCGGTATCCTAAACTCTTTAAGAATCCACTAGTTTATCTAGATATCACTATATCATAGAGAATGATATTCCTCCTCAAAATAAACCATGTGATAATCTAAAAGCTCAATAAATGCCTAATTCACTGTCTTTTTTTGGTTATGAATATTTTAAAGATTATCTTTTACCAAAGATATTTATCTCATTATTATCAACAACTTGATAATAAATTATCTATGGATAATCAATGGCTTGTATATTTTATAGTATATTATGACTATTACATTCATAATTTAATCAACAACTTGAATATTTTATTTATTATGAATGTGAATTATATACATATCTATTGTGGTGTATTATTTAATATATAAAAAGAAGTGAATGTATTAGGGTTTACACACCACTGATAACAAACTTCCACTTGCACTAGTGCCATTCACTATAGTATCTAAGACCTATCTTCTAAAGATTGTGGTCTAACTATGCTTATGTCATAGGTTTCGTGAATGGATCAGCTGCATTGTCGGCTGATGGAACTTTCGGCACCGAGATATCACCTCGCCCAACTATTTTTCAAATTAAATGATAACACCAAAGCACATGTTTAAAGTTTTTGTGAGACCTTGGTTTCTTATGCTGCGCAATTGCCCATTATTGTCAACAATACAAAGGAATGAGACTATAAATAAATGGAACCACATCTAAATCCATTAGAAAGTTCTTCAACTACACGACTTCTTTGGCGACATTTGAGGCTGCAATGTATTCAGCCTCTATTATAGAATTAGCAATGGTCACTTGCTTGGAACTTTTCCATACTACTGTTGCACCATTTAGGGTAAATACATGGACTTCAATTCATTCTTATTCGATTGAAAATCAAAATCTATGTATCCAACCATACTCAGATAATCTCCTTTATAAACTAATAACAAATCTTTAGTCCTTCTCAAGTACTTAAAGATTGCCTTGATTGTTGTCTAATGCCCTTCACCTAGATCAGATTGATACCTACTAGTCAAGCTAATAGCAAAGGCTATGTCTGGTCTATACACAACATAACGCACATTAGATTGCTTATAGTTGAAGCATATGGTATGCCAACCATTCGTGCTCTTTCTTCAGGAGTTTTGAGACTCATTTCCTTAGAAAGATGCACTCCATGCCTCATAGGTATTATCCTCTTTTGGAATTTTCCATCCCAAATCTTTTTAGGATCTTTTCCAAATAGGGGACTTGGGACAACCCTAACATTCTCTTAGCTTTATCTCTATACAGCTTAATACCAAGAACGTAGGCTGATTCTCCCAAGTCTTTTATGGAAAAAGTGGATGAAAACTAGACCTTTATGTTAGTTAAAAAACCAACATCATTACCCATGATTAAATATCATCAATATACAAGACTAAGAAAGCAATCTTGCTCCCACTAACTTACTTATACACTTGAATAAAGTAATAACTCTTTATAGCTTCATCAAAATGCTTATCCCAGCTCCTTGAAACTTGCTTAAGACCATAAATGGATCTCTTAAGTTTGCACACTTTGGAACTATCTTTACAATCAAATCCTTTAGGTTGTTCCGTATAAATTTCTTCTTCAAGATATCCATTAAGAAAGACAGTTTTGACATCCATATGCCATATCTCATAATCATAGTGTGCTGTAATAGCTAAGAGTATTTGAATACTTTTAAGCATGGCTATGGGAGAGAATGTCTCTTCATAGTCAATCCCTTCCCGTTGGCGATATCCCTTCACTACAAGCCTAGCTTTATAAGCATTAATATTCCTTTCAGAATCTAGTTTGCGCTTATAAACCCATTTAAAATCTATTGGAACTATTCCTTCATATGGGTTTACAAGTTCCCAAACATTATTTTGGTACATGGAATCTATCTCAGCTTGCATTACTTCTCGCTACTTAAGAGCATCAATGTCAATAATTGCCTCCTCATAAGTGACAGGATCTTTTGGCTGATCATTACTGCAAATATGAATAACTTTCGGTCATGTTCAATAGTAAATCCATCCCATCTAGGTGCACTGAAGCTCTTTCAGACCTCTTAGGAGCTGAAATGATATCCTTTATAATGTTAGGCTCAATTGGCTTTTCAATCTCCATTAATTTAGCCACTTGGATTTGTTTTTCAGATGACTCTTCATCCAAAACTATATGTCTGCCTTTACCTCCTTCTTTAAGAAACTCATTCTCAAGAAAAATGGCATCTTTACTCATAACAATGATTTGTTCATCAAGTAGATGGAAATACTATCCCAAATTATTTCTAGTAGTAGCATATCTAACAAATTGGCCTTTAATAGACTGTTCCTCTAACTTATATGTGTTTTACCTTTTAATATAGGCGGGACAATTCCATATCTTGAAATGAGGTAATATAGGAGTTTTACCAATCCATATCTCATATGAAGTGGTATCCACAGATTTAGAAGGAACTATGTTACGAATGTATAACGATGTTTCCAAAGTATATCCCCAAAAAGAGATAGGCAAGTCAATATAACTCATCATAATATGTACCATGTCTAATAGTATATGATTTCTCCTTTCACTCACACTATTTAGTTGAGGTGTGCCAGGTGGAGTGAACTGTATGACAATCTCTGAGCTAATCATTAAATTTAATACTTAAAAATTCACCACCTCGATTTGATCGAAGTGCTTTAATATTCTTTCCTAATTTATTTTCTACTTCAGCCTTATACTCTTTGAACTTTTCAAAGACTTCAAATTTGTATTTCAATAATTACAAATACCTATATCTAGACTTATCGTCTATAAAGGTAATGAAGAATCGATAACCTCCCCGGGCCATTTCCTTAAATGGTCAACAAACATCAGTATGAATTAATTTAAGAAGGTTCTCAGCGCATACCATTTAACCAACAAATGAAGCTTTAGTCATTTTTCTTTATAGACATGACTCACAAACAGAATCATTAGACTGAGAATCTAAACCTTTTAGGATTCCTATGTCTACCAACTTATGGATCTTTGCATTAGAAATATGACCAAGTCTTAAGTGCCAAACTCGTGTCATACTTGAATCATCATACTTAGTTTGATTATAATTGTGATTTATGTTGCTCAATAATAACTCTTTATTATTTATCTTATCATACGTATCACAATATAAATAAAAAAAGCCATGATTTTTAGTTCCAATGCTAATAAGATTAACATTAAAATAAATTTAACACACATCTTTGCAAAACAAGAATTCATAATTGTTGTTTGTTAAAGTGGATATAGAAATAATGTTCTTATAGGCATTAGGAATATACAAAACATCTAATAATAAGATTACATGATGGTTTAACGAAATAGAGTTATCTCCCACTTGTTTGGCTGCAACTTTTGCTCTATCACTAAGAGTGAGCTTTATCTCCCTATCATAGAGCAACTTCTTATGCCTTAGATCCTACACAAAGGAACAAATATGAGTTGTTGCTCCTGTGTCTAAGACCCAAGCATATGATGAGTTAGAAGAACGATCATAATTTAAATTCAAAGGATGAGAACTACCTGAAGAACTTGTAATATGTTTGTCCTTAGTCTTTTCTAGACTATTTAGATAAACCGAGCAATTTCTCTTCCAATGACCATCCTTTTGACAATGGAAGCAAGTTCCTTTGTCAGTCTTGGGTTTAAGCTAGCCCAAAGCTGGAGCTTTTGCCTTCCACTTACCATTTTTGGGATGCAAAGACAAGGGAGTGGAACTCTTTCCCTTAGTGGTCTTTTTCTTTTTCCTCTTTTTCAAGTAAGAAGAAGAAGCTGCCATTAATATTTCTGCCTCATTCTTTTAGAGATTAACCACAGTATTTTGGTGATAAACCAAATTTTGATGTAACTCTTGCAAAGTGCATTCAACTTTGTTCAAATGGAAGTTAGAAATGAAACTTCCATAAGAACGTGGAAGTGATGCTAAGATACGGTCTATCTGAAGCTCTATATCCATGAAGAAATTGAGATCTTCAAGGCAATGCATAAGCCTTATCATCTCACCAACATGTTTACCAACATCCTGGCCTTCCTTCATTTTCATTTGGAATAGTTAAAGCGGGTAGTCCTACTAGCCTTACCATAACTTTCCTTCACTAGTTCAAAAATGTCTTCACAAGCTTTTGTCTTTTCATATTGCTCTTGTAGCTTATTTCTATAGAAGCAAGTATATAGCACTTTGTTTGGGTGTTCTTATTAATCCAATCCTTGTAATGTTATTTTTTACCCTCACTTGCATCAGCAATAGGCACTGTTGGTTTTGGCTTACTAGCAACATCCCACAAGTACTGTTGGAGAAGCAGTAGCTTAAGGTTCCTTAACCAGTACACTTAATTAGGCCCAATGAGCCTATTACGATCCAAAAGTGATTGGAGTGGTGATGGTGTAGCCATATTATTAGAGAAAAAAAACTGCAGAAAGATTAAAATATATCAGTTTAATTATATAATAATGGTTAAAGCAATTAACCAAAATGATTTAGACACATAATCATAATGGTTTCTCCCACTAATTTGGCACATCCTACACTTCCTTAGTAGGAAACAAAAGTTCCATTAGGGTAAACTTCTAGTGGGTAAATTGGGTCTCAATAATATTCTAATTAATATTCCTTAGCTTCGCATAATGGCATTCTTGAAATATTAACATATTAATGAGATGACAACTCATTGTCAAATATAATAATTGTAAAGCCAATTTAAATCCTTTTTACCTGGCTCCTAATACACTAACCCTCAACTTCACAAAATGGCATTCTAATGTTACTGTCATTTATAGTGCTAATTGTGTCTACTATGCATTTTGTGTTAGTTTTCTATCGATTTAGTTTCTTTTGATAGTGTTTTGTGCTTATAGGAGCTGGTGCAGAAAGCAAGCATTTTTAAGGGCTTTAGGGTGTCAAATGGAAGTCCGCAAAGGCTGGAGATGAGACGTGAGAAGTTTGGCATCAGACCCTAGCCATTCATCTGTTGCATGGTTGTGTAAGGCTACACGGGTGTGCTGTTTCTACACAAGAGGTACTGTGCACGACCCATGCTATGCGAGACTGCCAGAATCTAGCAGTAAGAGGTACAACCATGTAAGGGGCCATGCTCAAGCATCTTCTTTAGGATACACACTATGCACGACCCATTCACACTATTACGACCCGTGCATCGTCACGATCTGCAGTTTTCTATTTTTAATTGGAGATCTGACTTTGGATTATGTGGGCCCATGCCTTATAACTTAATTTCTATTAGTTGAGACCCCCTTTGACATGTAATTAGTGAATAATTTTGGGATTTATAAGGAGTTTTAGGGTGATTAGATTATTGTTCATTAAACCTAGGTAGGGGGGACTGATTCTGCACAGATGTCATTCATTCTTTTGAGATTTTGGGAGTGGCTGAAGAGATCTTGGAGTCCACTTACTTTGTTTCCAACAATCTCATGTGCATAACTTGGGATTCTCTACACCTGGAGATTAAAACTTGGATCTTTGAATGACGGCGATCAACTGTTCAAGGGGACTTTGAGTCTACAAGTTCTAGGGGGTTTTGAGTTTCTATTTTCATTATCCAATTGCTATAAACATGCTTAGCTTTGTGTTTGTTATTAACTTGCTTCAAGTAATAACTATGCTTGGCAAAGTAATTTTATTAGGTATTTAGTAGCCATTAGGATGTATGAACTTTTCCTTTAATTTTTAATGAAGTTTGATTCTTTTCGTCTCCAATTGTGCTTATAGTGTTTTAAGTTGAATGAAGGATTGGCCACTATCCATTTAATTTAGAATTGATGTCTTAAGGATGAGCTATTAGACAAACAATCTGTAACCTATCCTAAAAATTGGAATGAACGTTAATTATGCCATTAGCTTGGGTGGTTAACGACTCGTAGCGAGAGCTGTAGGAATCTAAATTCATCGTGTTTAATTGAATCAAGGAAAAGAGATTACAAATAATGTGCTAACTAAATACCTAATTAAAATCTCATAAGTAATTCAGTTAAGCTTAATCAACCTTTAGTTAATTAGTTGCTTTTATTTCTTAGTTTAATCACTTCACCATAAAAATTGGATTGAATGTTTAGGTATCTCATCATGTTCTCTCTGGCAATTAAGGGTAATTAAGATTAAAGTTGAACTGTTTCTTAAGAGATCGACCTTAAGGGTTCTATGATTGGCTCATGCACTTGCGAGTACTAAATTTGTTACATCAAGTTTTTAGCACCGTTGCAAGGGAACAGTTGATTAAATTTTTAATTATCAACGTATTAGCATTTAGATTAGTTCATGCATTTTAGTATAGTTATTTATTTTTGTCATGCATTTTTTTATTTTCTTTTAGAGTTGACTTTGGTTGTATGCCAGGTACTAGCAAAACGGTGAAGTCAACTGAATCATCTATACAAGGTCGATACGACTTGCGATCTAGAGTTCAAAGAATAGAAGAATTATCAATTGAAGAGAAGGAAGAATCGCCAATACAATAAGGATTTGTAATTGAAGCAGAGGTTGTTCACATACCTAAAGTAATGGCTGATCCAACTGGCAATTGAGATGCACCACCACTACTACAGAGACAAGTACTTGAGAGGCAACTTGCTATGAAAAAATATGCTAGACCGATCATTGGCAACACCACCTCTTGTATAGTGTTGGGGGAGGCAGCAAGGAACTATGAATTAAAAAGTATACTTCTAAATATGCTACCATCCTTCTATGGATAACCTAATGAAGATCTTCTCACTTCCATAAGGGAGTTTTATAGCACTGAGTACATTCCTTTTGAACTCTTTTTATGAGGGCTAGCTTAAAACACAATGTTTCCTATATACCTTGAAGGATAGAGCAAAAATGACATTGCCCCATAACTCTCTTAATTACTAGGATAAGGTGTACCATAAATTTATAAGTTATGCTCATATCAAAACACAAGAGAGCTTATGACAGAAATACAAAACTTCTACTAGAAGGATTATGAGACTTTCCTTGAAGCTTGGGATAGATTAAAGATAAAATTACTGCAGTGCCCCTATCATGGGTTTCCATTGCCTATAGTAATTCAAGCATTCTATGACATGATATCCCAACAATATCAGTGTTTGGAAGACAATGCAGTTGGGGGTGCAATAAGAGAGAGGAAAGTTGAAGAACTGTATAATATCTATGAATGCTAGGTGCAAATTTTTAGTAAAAGAGCATCATAGGAAGAAAGACGACTGTTAATGAAATTTCAAGTGGTAATGAACTAACATCACATATAGCTAAACTAACCAAACAAGTTAGGATGTTGGTCAATAACAAAAATGCGCATATAAATGAGGTATGTGGTATTTGTCAAGTTTATGGTCATGGGGCTAACAATTGTCCTACTTTGGATGTTTTTGAGAAAGCTAATGTGACGAATTCCTTTCAGCCAAGACCGATGAACAACCCATATTCTAATACTTATAATTTGGGCTAGAGGAATAACCCTAATTTCTCATGGCAAATGAATGATCAACAGCCTCAACAACAAAGAAATCAGAATGTTTAGTACCACAATCTCAATAATCAACCGATTTTTCCTATACTATCAAGCTAGACCTTCAAATGCACTAAGGAAACTGTCTTTGAAGGAGATACTATAGAGTTTTATAGCAGCCATCCATGATAAAATTGACAGAACAGACAAGAGGGTGGACTCCATAGAAGCCTCTTTAAAATGGTTAGAGATCGAAGTTGGGCAGATTACGGAAGCGATACAAGAGAATCGAAAAGGAAAGCTACCTAGTCAACTAGAGCAAGCCAAATCTATAAAAGTGCTTCGAAGCGGTAAGGTATTTGATAACAAGGTTGATGTAGCTAATGATAATTCAAATTCTTTTTTTCAAGTGACAAAATGGATGAGGACGATAAGGAGCAGTCAAAAGATGGGATACAGGAAGCTAGGCAAAAGAAAAGGGCCCTAGGTGTTGATTGAAGAAAAAGGCTCCTTTTTCGGCCCTAAATTTCACAAAGTCAAGGAGCCATACAAGCCTCTAATCCCCTTTCATGGCCGTTTAAGGGAGAACAAAAAGGATAAGGAGTTTTCTGACATTTTTAAAATATTCCCTAAGGTAGAAATTAACTTGCCTTTATTGGATGTAATAAGGAACATGCCCTTCCTATGCCAAGTTCTTCAAAGAATTATGTTTAGTAAAGAAAAGCTAAGGGAGCAACGAAAAGGTAATGGTTACGGGGACAACGAGTGTAGTCTTGCAGCAATAACTACCTCAGAAAATGAAGGATCTTGGGAGCTTCACTGTGGACATTACCATAGGGGGATAAAAAGGTAGCAAAAGCCATGTTCAACTTGGGTGTAATTATAAACCTGATGCCTTACTTGATTTATACACAATTGGGTTTAGGAGAGCTAAAACCTACTACCATGTGCCTTCAATTGGCTAACAGGTCAGTCAAATATCCCTGAGGTATAGTAAAGGATCTCTTGGTCTAGATTGGTAAGTTAATAATCCCTATTGACTTTGTTGTTCTTGATATGAAAACTTCTCCCTTTAGAGACAAAGAGCAAACCATCCTTCTTGGTAGACCATTTATGGCAACTACCAAAACTATTATTGATGTTGACAATAGTAAGCTCTCTATAAAGGTTTTGGGGGAGACAATTGAATTTAAAGTGTTTGATTCTCTCGCCCGATCCTCTACTGTTCCTCTTGATGAATGTTCTTATATTGACTACCTAGACTTAGTTATTTATGACTTCTATTTGGAAGACACTGAAATTGAATCAAGAGGAGCTCTGGGTATAAATGAAATAGATGAGGAACCTTATGAGGATGAGACACCTCTCACACCTAAAGAGACAGAGAACACTCATGAGCTCCCTATATTAGAGTTGAAAGAACTCGCATCCACACTTAAGTATGCCTTTTTAGGAGAAGGAAATACGTACCTAGTCATTATAGCTTCTGACCTTTCCTCTAGTAAAGAAAAGTCTATTGTGAGGGAGTTGAGTAGACTTAGGAAAGCCATTGGGTAGGGCATATCAAATATTAAAGGCATTAGTCCTACCATGCGCATGCATAAAATCATTCAAGAGCACGATGCCAAGGCTGTTAGAGGCACTCAAAGGAGGCTAAATCTGAATATGTAAGAAGTGGTTATAAAGGAGGTTTAAAAGCTTTTAGATGAGGGTATAATCTACCCTATTTTTAATAGTAAGTGGGTGAACCCGGTCCATATCGTCCCAAAAAAAATCAGGAATCACAGTTGTTAAAAATGATAAAGGGGAATTAGTGCCAAATAGGACCACGATGGGTTGGAGAATGTGCATTGACTATAGGAAGCTTAATTTAACTACGAAAAAGGATTAAATTCCACTCTCCTTTGTTGATCAAATTTTAGAAAAACTATCTGGACATGCTTATTATTATTTTCTTGAGTGTCTTTCAGGTTAGTATCAAGTTCCAATTGCTTTAGAAGACCAAGAGAAGACAACCTTCACTTGCCCCTTTGGCACATTTGCATTAAGATGGATGCCATTCAGATTGTGTAATGCCCCTACCACATTTCCAAGGTGCATATCTTCTATCTTTTTTGATATGCTTGAGGAGTGCATTAAAGTATTTAGGGATGACTTTTCTGTGTTTGGTACCTTTTTTTATGCATGTTTGAATAACTTATCATGTGTGCTTGAGAGACGCATTGAGAGTTATCTTACTCTTAGTTGGGAAAAAAGCCATTTCATGGTTAAGCAGGATATTGTGTTTGGTCATGTAGTCTTGAGTAAGTGAATTGAGGTAGACAAATAAAAAATTGATTTAATTGCTAAATTACCCCCACCAACTTCAATTAAGGGTATTAGAAGCTTTCTTAGACATGCTAGTTTTTATAGACGGTTTGCATGTCCACTAACTAACTTGCTTGCCAAAGATGCTAATTTTATGTTTGACGCTAAATGCCTAGATGCCTTTAATACCTTGAAAGAGAAATTAACCACTGCCCCTGTAATTATGGCATCAGATTGGTCTTTATGTTTTGAAATTATGTGCAATGCTAGTGATTATGCTATTAGGGCTGTGCGTAGGCAAAAGGTAGATAAATCGTTGCATGTCATATATTATGCTAGTAAGACCCTAGATGATGCTTAAGTAAACTGTACCACTAAAAAGGAACTTTTGGCTGTTGTATTTTCATTGCATAAATTTAGGTCTAATTTATTAGGGTTTAAAGTTATTGTTCACTCAAACCATGCAACCTTAAGGTATCTTCTAACCAAACCAAATGCAAAACTAAGGTTAATTAGATGTGTGTTAATATTGTTAATCATGTAGCTTGTGATGTGTTGAGACCTAACATGACTTTCTAAGAAAAGAAGAGATTTTTGTCTGTGTAGGAACTACTTCTAGGATGATCCTTACTTTTTTGAGATATATCATCCGGAGATGTGTTCTAGAAGATAAGTAGTAGAGCATACTTGTATTTTGTCATCAACTTCAGTGTGGAGTCATTTCGATGGTAAGAAAATAGCCCACAAGGTCCATTAAGCGGGCTTCTTTTGGCCAACTTTGTTTAAGGATGCCTATGATTTTTGTTTGTAATGTGATAAGTGCCAAAAAAGTGGAAATATAGGTAAGAGGGATGAAATGCTTCAAAACTACAATCTTGTTATAGAATTATTTGATGCGTGAAGTATAGATTTTATGGGACCTTTTCCCCCTTTTAATGGTCATGAATATATCCTTATTACTATTGATTACATCCCTAAATGGGTTGAAGCTATCCCTACTAAAACTAATGATGCTAATGTCGTGAAGGATAATATTTTTAGCAGGTTTGGAATCCCAAGAGCAATCATTAGTGATAGTGATAGCCACTTTTACAACATGGTATTTGATGGGCTCTTAAAGAAGTATGGAATCACACACTGGGTAGCAACGACATACCATCCTCAAACTTTGGGCCTAGTAGAGGAGAGCAATAGACAGATCAAATCCATTTTGGAGAAAAAGGTGCACCCTTCCTACAAGGATTGGGCATTGAAGTTGAATGATGCCTTATAGTCATATCAGACTGCATACAAGACCCTAATTGGTATGAGCCCATTTTGGATAGTCTATGGAAGGCATGTCACTTACCAGTAGATTTTGAACATAAGGCTTATTGGGCTACTAAGGCCGTAAACTTGGAGCTAGTAGAGGTTGGGGAAGCATGACGCTTGTAATTGCATGAGCTGGATGAGTTGAGACAAGAAGCTTACGAGAATGCTAAGCTTTACAAGGAAAGGGCGAAGAGGATACTTGACAAGCTTTTAATCCATAAGGTTTTGATTCATGGAATGAAGGTATTATTATTTAACTCATGGTTTAAATTGTTTCTAGGTAAGTTGCAATCAAGATAGAGTGGTCCTTTCATATTGACCCAAATCTTTCCTTATGGAGTGGTGGAACTCCAACACCTAACCACTAGAGAGAAGTTCAAAGTAAATGGACAATGGGTCAAGAGATATTGTGAAGGCTTTCCCTTAGTGAAGGTTGTGGAGACCATACCCTTGAAGACACCATAATCTCGGAGCACAAGAATGTCTTGCCTAGATGCTAAATGTGGTGCTCCTTAGGAGGCAACCCAAGCTTTGGACTTCTATCTTTTTCTCTTTTAATTAGATTTAGTATTTTAATTTTGGTAATTCTTGTTTTAATTTTTCCCTCATCCCCATATTCACATGCGTTTAATGGTGTTGAGTGTTGTGACGATTGTGTTATAGGAGAGATGCGAAATTAGTATGGAGGAAGGGTTCTGTATGGTCATTTGGGGTAACGACTGTGCATGACCCATGCCATCCTACCTAACTGACATATAATGCATGACCCATACGAGGAGCACGACTTATGCCATCCTACCTAGCCGACAAACTGTGCATGACATACGTAAAGAGCACGACCCATGCCATCTTACTCAGCCACACACTGTGCATAACCCGTGCTAGAAGCACAACCCATGCTCGATTGTCCACCATTATTAAACTTAACAGCAAGAGTCGTGTAGGTGGCACGACCCGTGCCATGTGTCCTGCCTAGAAATAACCCCTTCACATTTTTTTCCCATACTTTTCTCCTCTACCTCGCACGACCACAATTCTATCTCCTCCCTTATGCCTATTTTGGCCTCTTCCCCTTCTTTCTCTTAGATTTTCTCCTTCCCCATATATCCATCTCCTTCCCCACACCCAAACCACTCAATTGTCTATAACCATGATGCATACGAAGATGGTGGCTAGCAAGAAATGGAAGGACACTACCCCTTCTAACTCCTTTTCTTTCGACTCTCTATCTCTATCACCTTTTCCACCCCACATGTACACGCAAGCAACATACAAGGGTAAACAAAAAGCACCTCCGGCACCACCACCCCCACCTTCGGTAGCTATAAAACTATCTAATAACTATAGAGCTCATTTCTCCATATACATTGAGTAGGAAGGTAAGGAACATCTTCGCGCCCTAGAAAGGTATGATGCTCCTATTGGCTTTTTAGATTTTGTTACTCTACGTGCTTTGAACTGCCTAGATAGGGTTAAGAAATGTGCTGACAACTTAGGGTGGAACCAATTCATTCATATGCGAACCCCTAGTTATAAGCGGCTTCTTAGGGAGTTTTTCACTACCCTCAATGTTCATAATTCCTTTACTATGATTAAATTGAAGTTTACTGAGTACAATACAAATTCGCCCATTATGCACTAAGTCTTTGGGTTTAGGAAAACCAGTGCCACACAAGTATCGAAGGAATTTGACCGAGATAAAGCTTGGAAATTTTTGACTGGTCATAATTAATATAATGCATAGAACTCAAAAAATAGGCAATTCCTAGACCTGGTCAATGTTGTCATGCCATCTTTGGAAAAACTGAAAGTAACAAAGTGAGTACCCTTGAGTTGTTTTCACTTTGGTGCATGCATAACTGGAAACATGTAGCAACAGGTGCATTCATTTTTTTTGTCAAAGCACATATGTTGAGTTACCCTACCACCCTTATGGGGTTTGGTCATATTGTCATGGCATTAGCGATTCATTTGTGCAGTTTTGATCCCAACACTACCAATTTAACTAATTTGAAAGGTGCAGGTGACCTTAAGTTTGCAACGCTAGTTAGGGTATGAAGGGTTTCTATTCTTAGGCACCGTGCACTCCCACATTACAGGCTACTACACCAAGAGCCTATTTGTCTTTAGTGCTAGTAGAAGAGATTAGTTATGAGGAAGAGGATACTGATGATGAAAGCATGGTTGTCAAGGCAGACTTAGCTGACATGCAGGCTCGCTATATGGCTTACTTGACAGCATTGGAGGAGCACCAACAAGCCATAGATGAGTGACAACGATCAATAGAGGAATATCAGTGTGCAAGCTTTGAGGAGCTCTAGGCCAGCAATTTAGCATTGGCTAAGTAGATTTGGGAAATGCAGCTCCTTCTTTAGTAGAGTTTGGATGTCCACCATGCCCTACTGCTGCCTCTAAGCTCTGCCTTAATGCCTCTGCAGTAGTCTCTCTTCTCAAGGAAGTTCTTTTCACCCTTCCTACCTTCGTATTTTGTTGTTTTCCTTATTTTTGAGCCCTTTGGGACTTTTGGCTAGGTAAGTGTGGGGGCTTGGGAAAGGCTTGCCCTTTGATTTGATGAAGTTTATCTTAGTTTATGTTTTATTTAGTTTTCATCTATTTCATCTTGATGTGTTCGTTTTTCTCAATTTTTGATATGTCTTTGTTTAACCCACTCGGTCACCTGGTTTTATTCATTTTATTCTCCTGTGATAGCTAATGTAAGAATGCTAAGGATGCCGAGAATTGAGCAACAAGAGTAATTGGCTTAAAATGATTTTAATTCCGTAATCATACTTTTAATTAAATACTTTTTAGTAAGGTTAAATTGATTATTTTGCTTATAAAGTGTCAGTAATTTTGTTGAGCTAGGAATTTGTTTGTGATAATGGTTATGTGTTGGATCTCCTACACTTACATTTCAGCCTTGTCCTTCTTTCGTGAGCTTTTGAGCCTTAATAGAGCTAGCATTACTTTTAAGCTCTGCTCTTTCTTTTATATGAATAAGTTCAAATATGGCATGATTACTCTAGAATTTGCACTTAAATACTAATTGAGGTTGCAGTTTTTATTATCAAGACACTTAGATGATATAGGCAATTAGGATTTCCCCCTTTGGACTTGCTTTTATTGCCTTACTTAACATTACCCCCTAGTTGACCCACTTTGAGCCTTGACCTTCTTTGTTGATTAAACCACATTTTAATTAGCCAATTTAATCCATTCTTTGCTTTTCCCCTCTTTGTTACTTGTAATCATAAGAGTTAGCGACAATTAGAGACTATAAATGCCAAGTAAGCTTTCTATAGTCCATACTCATTATTATTATTATTGGTGAATTTTCAACAATAAACAACAATTACTTAGTTAATTCACTGTATATTTAAAAAAAAGAGAGAAAAAAAATAAACAAAAAAAGGGGCGATAATACAATACAAATAGTTGAAGTAATAAACATTGAGTTGTAAATGTTGAGAATGTGAATATATGAATTATTTTACTGTTATCTGGAGATGGACTCACCATGTGGCTATAGGAAGTTGGATGACATGATGGTCTTAAAATTGTTGCTAGTCTCTTGTGGTCGTTTCGCCCTATTTTTCCTTTTTACCTACCTTTTCACCTTAACCACATTACAACCCTGTAAACACCTCTAGATATGTGTCTTGGCAATATTGTAGGCAGTGGAGATTGGATTAGAGTGCAAACCTATGGAAGTGCTTGTTGTTTTTTGAATGAGGGATTGCTTGGATATTTGCCTGAACACTTGAGAGATCGAGAGACGTGAGAGGATAAGTGTGAGGGAATTTAGCGCATTTACTCTTGTTGCATGCAGATAACTAGCTTAATAAGATTGCTTATGTCTTTGTTTGGAAAGTGCAATATGATCATACTAACCTATTTTGAATTGCAAGTATGGAATTGGAATTAAATATGGGTTAGGTACAATTGGTTTTAGAACTTATATTCTTGGCACTACGGGTGCATTAGTGAAGCTTGGGAAGGTTGATGATTGAGCGAGGTGTGGAGTGGTTCGTATTTGTTTTGTATTAAGTTGTGTCACAGTCTTCCATGATTAGCAGTTGCTAGAACAAGCAATAGCTAAGTGTAGGGGAATTTGATGCAACTATCATTTATATTATTAATTGTGTATGTCCATTGTGCATTTTGTGTTAGTTTTCTATCGATTTAGTTTCTTTTGATAGTGTTTTGTGCTTAAAGGAAATGGTGCGGAAAGTGGGCATTTTCGAGGCCTTTGGGGTGTTAAATGGAATTCCGCAAAGGTTGGAGACAAGACATGAGAAGTTTGGCATCAGATTCTAGTCATTCATCAGTTGCACGGTCATATAAGTCTACATGGGCGTGCTATTTCCAGACCAGAGGTATTGTGCATGACCTATGCTATGCAGGACTGCCAAAATTGAGTAGCAAGAGGCATGACCATGCAAGGGGCCACGCTTGTGTAGCTTCTCTAGGATATACACTATGCACAGCTCGTTCACACCAGAACGACTTGTGCATCGTCGCGACCTATAGTTTTCTATTTTTAATTGGAGATCTGACTTTGAATTGTGTGGGCACATGCTTTGTAACTTTATTTCTCTTTGTTGGGACCCCTTTTTGACATGTAATTAGTGAATAATTTTGAGATTTAAAAGGAGTTTTGGGTAATTAGATTATTGTTCATTAAACCTACGTATAAAAAGGAAGTATTAGAGTTTTTGAGGGGACTATTTCTGCATAGATTTAATTCATTCATTTGAGATTTTGGGAGTAGTTGAAGAGACCTTAGAGGCCATTTACTTCATTTCTAGCAATCTCATGTTCATTCTACACCCTAAGATTAAAGCTTTGATCTTTGAACGACAGTGATCAATCGTTCAAAGGGACTTTGAGTATACAAGTTCCATGGGATTTTGAGTTTCTATTTTCATTATCCAATTGTTGTAAACATGCTTAGCTTTGTATTTGTTATTAACGTGCTTCAAGTAATAGCTATGCCTAGCTAAGTATTTTTGTTAGGTATTTAGTAGCTATTAGGATGTATGAACTTCTCCTTTAATTTTTAATGAAGTTTGATTCTTTTCATCTCCAATTGTGCTTATAGTGTTTTAAGTTGAATGAATGATTAGCCACCATCTATTTAATTTAGAATTGATGTCTTCAGGGTGAGCTATTAGACAAACAAGCTGTAACATATCCTAAAAATTGGAATGAACATTAATTATACCATTAGCTTGGGTAGTTAGCGACTCATAGCAAGAACTGTAGGAATCCAAATTCATTATGTTTAAATGAATCAAGGAAAAGGGATTACGAATAATGTGCTAACTAGATACCTAATTAAAATCTTATAAGTAATTCAATCAAGCTTAATCAGCCTTTAGTTAATTAGTTGCTTTTATTTCTTTAGTTTAATCACTTCACTATAAAAATTAGATAGAATGTTTAGGTATCTCTCCGTGTTCTCTTCGGCAATTAAGGGTAATTAAGATTCAAGCCGAGCCATTCCTTGAGAGATCGACCTCAGGGGTGACTTGCCATTCTACGATGGGTTCATGCACTTGTAAGTATTAATTATATGATTAGCTCGGGCACTTGCGAGTATTAAATTTGTTACATAACATTTTTGGGCTAACATAATAGATGAAACCTACCTACAAGATTAGTAGAACAAATGGACTCAATCTATTGCCACTCAGCTTCACAAAATGACATTCTTGCAACATTAGATGCCCATCCATTTGTTAGAAAAGTGCTATAAATGCAATCACCTTTAGCACTTATTGTACATGTTTATTTGATTAATAAGAGGCATTTTTATTAATTTGGTATTCATTTGCATATGAAATGATATAGATCTTAAACTGATTAATAAAGGTCCATGATATGAAACATAGCATGAAGGAAATCATGATGGGATCATGATAATGAGATTCTTATCATGTGTAATTATGTTAGTATCTAAATTATCCCTAATCATAGGATCAATAAGGTGAGACATTGTTGATCCGGATAGACTACCACATGTTATACTCCTTGATTAGATCAAACAGTAGATCTCATAAGCTATGAGCATGAGATGTTCAAAGTTAACATGTGGATGCTTGCTAAGAGTAGTTAAGTACATTGGATGACCTACTATGAGACAATCATATGGATTATCTATTCAAATGTTAATGATAGTCTTATCATAGCAATAGTGCATGTATCCTTAGACTTTAGGTACTTAAGGATATCTTGGATACTGATTCTGTGCTTTGACTCCATTCATTGTTGCCTCATAGAGGTCGCTCATAGGGTGGTGATTAGGTACAGCTTGAGGTATTCGAAGGTAATTGGGTAGCCAATAGAGGATTCACCGTTCCTAATAGAGGGAGAGTATACCCACGACCTCTTGTTGGGATCATTACTCGGGAATCTCTTGCCAGAGTGGAACTGTCATGAAGATGGTCTTCAGTGACATTTCTAATTGAGTAATGAGTCTCAGTGACAAGATCTAAAATCACTTGGACTAGGTGTGATGTAGTCAATCTAGCGGGAGCTGACACATAGTCCATGCTCTGAACCGAGTGAGGTATAGAATGGTGAAAGGATGAGTTGCACATATTATTGTCTATGGAAAGTTCGTAGTCAAATCACTGACTTTCCAGTCAATTGGGGGTCATGATGTGTTGCTAGATACCGCTCATGACTTGCTTAAATTATTTGATGATTTAAGTGACCAATATAATCCGGAACCTAATGGGTCACACGCTTTGGAGATGTAAAAAATGAGTAAAATGGCTTTGGATGGGATCCAAAATATGAGAGAATTATTTCGAGTCGGTTCACAATAAGATTGCGGAAAAAAATCGCTCGGGAAGGTTGATGAGCCCATACGCAAGCCTGCTAGACAGGCCAGCTGGGCTGCTGTGCGCTGCCGCATGTGGCACTTAAATGGCCTAAATGGCCATTTAAACCAATATTTACTATTCATAACTCCCAATTTTCTCCTCTCTTAATTTTTGCTCTATGAAACTGATTTTTTTTTTATCTAAATAACCCCAAAAGATAGAAAATAGATAAGAAAAAATTATTGGGAGAAAAGAAAATAGGCAAGAAAAAATTATTGGGAGAATAAAAATTAAAAGGTTAATTTTTCTCTCAAAGGAACACATAATATTACTAGCATTTTGAGGTGTGATCAATCAATCTCCCTACTGGTTTTATTCTTTCTTCTTCGTGTGGATATTGTTAGAGACAATCCTAGATTGGATTGTTGTGGTTTGCTACAACCCAACAAGGTGAGAAGTTGAAGAAAATCAAGAAATTATAAAGGTATAAATTCTGAATTTTCTTTAGTTAAATTATTTTTAATTGGCACATGTATAATCCTTTGATTCGGGTTTTGAAAATTTTTATTTTCCACTGCGTAATATGTATGTGATACATGCTCAAAATCCATCATTGGTATCAGAGCCACCTTGTGCCCATTAAAATTAATTTTAATTTAAGGTGCAATTGGATTGCATGATTTTGATGATTTTGGATCTTTTGACTTGTAACATTGAAATTAATTTGTAAAATTCATTTTATATATTTTTCTTTCTACGATCTGATCATCGGATGATTGAGGATGATTATATTGATTGAAAAATGGTTTGAATATGATTTAAATAATTAATTTCGAATTTATTACAATATTGCTGAAAATTGCATTGTTGATGAATATGTGATGTTGTTTGGATTAATTGTTGGGGCTATTCATATTTTTCTAATAATTTGATTATGGAAATTTTATTTAGATATATTGAAAGTGTGTGTAAGCCTTTGGAATTATCCAATAATTAATAAAATTTTTTTTAATTAATGTTTCAAACAAACACCAAAATGAGTCTGTTAAAGGTATCCGGTAGGGCTGTTTTGTTTGATATTTTTTGTATGTGAATATTTCATTTTCAGCACCTTAAAATAATTTTTATGTGAATAGAAACATATCATTTTGATGTTAAATGCATGCCAAAATTAATTTGCTCGAATTTAAATTTCCAAATTAATTCTAGACTGTAAATAGGTCTTTTTAAGCATCTTATGTGTTGGTTCGTTTGTCTTAATGATTTTGACTTGTGTCAAAATTATTTTGATGGACTTGAGCTGATCTAAAGATGCTTAGAATGATGATTTGAAGTTTTGGAAATTTTGGGAATTTTTGGAAATTAATTTTGAATTAATTTAAGTTGGGCAAATGGCATATCTAGTATGACTAGAAATTGGCATATATGTTAAAATTAAATTTTTTTAATTTTTGATACCATAATAATTTGATTTTAAGGTGAATTAATTTTGAATTAATTCTGGAAATATGGAATTTAATTTACTTTGTTTAATTATTAAATTCCACATTAAAACGACATACAAAATTAAATTGACCGAAATAACAAAGTAGGCAATTTTGATTCAAGTGTTAAATCAACTTTCAAATTTTCAATTTAAAATTATCACTATCTATTTTATTTTATGCATTAGAGAATGCATGCTAGGGGTGTATGGAAAGGTATAATGAATGATTATGGACTTAAGCCCAATGTGATTGAGCATGCATGAATTTTGTTTTATGGCAAATAGGGCCTGTGTGTCCCTACATATCTCTTCTTTCTCATGTATTTCTTTTCTCATCTTACTCTCCTCAAATATAAATTGAGGTTTTCTATTTTTGAAATATATAATTAGATTATATAGGATTAGGATAGAATGGAGATGTAAAGGAGCATGAAGCAAAGGAGATAGTGCCATAAACAATAAGACTTAGAAGTAGGAATTGGATTTCTATTTTT
>CATIWF010010881.1:0-32607 GCA_949630135.1 Balakata baccata | reverse complement strand
TTCTTGTTTCCATCACATTATTTATAATTCACATATGTTCATATATCACATTTATACTTATTAATATGTTTTCATATGTTTTTACATCATATCATGACATTTGTGCCCAATTGACATATTTCAGACGCACCAAAATATAGTTTAAACATAAGTCATTATTGCTGTGAATAGTATTGTTACGGCCAGGCTATTACCCCTATGTTCATGGTCATGACAAAATCAGTATGGTTATGACGCCAGTTGTGAAAGGTCCTAACTTGTGCTTATGGTCAAATTCTGTCACAATTCCACTTCTAAACACTTTCTAAACATGCATAGACTTCATTCATAGTCATTGGACACCAAAATAAATAAGTTATCACAACTCAAATAAATCCTTAAAATGGGTCTCAACTGAGCTCATAACATATGCATTACACACACTTTGTGCCTACTTTAATACATATGTCATTATTATACTCATAACCATATTTATACATATTTAAATACTCTAATTAACCTTTCTAATATTTAATCATGTCATTTCATGTCTCATAGTATATAATATCATATTACCTAACAATTAGACATGCTCAACAATATCATTGCGCATAATCCAAAATTTATATGTATTTATCACATTTAAGGGATAAATAACAATGTGTATATATATAAACTTCTATTATAAGCTTAACAAAAACTCAACTAAGGAGCTATCTACTCTCCTTATTGATCTCTTTCCTCTTGTCTTCCTATCACAAACAATACCATATATTAAATACTAAGTCCATGGTAATAGGACAAAATATAAAACCAACCCATACTCCTCAAATTATGGTTATAATCTATAATTTCTACTCCATATCATGGTACATCACTTCTAATAACTTCAAAGATCACAAACACATACAAAATCCAACCACCATTCATCTTCCTCCAAGGGTTTCCATACCAACCAACACAATCTTTCCATATAATTTCATAATCACAACAAATAGATAATTTTCTTGGATTTTCTTACCTTTTGAAAGCAAAAACAACCTTTTATCATGCAAGGAACTCATGGGCTATCTTGCACCAACTTTCTCTCTCCTTTAAAATCTCACTAGAGATGGTGATTTCTTCAAATCTTACTTTAATCTTGTTTTCTTTGTTGATTTAATGTTAAATCACTCAAAAACCATGAAGAATCACTCCCTTAGTGTTCTTAGGAGCGTGTGAAAGGGGTTTGGGATTTGAGGATGGAAAAGATGATGAAAAATGGTGATAAGATCGTGGAAAAAGCTTTATATAGTTACCTTTCACGGACATATAGAGTTACTGTAGCAACCGACTTCAAACAGTCGTGTTTATCTAAGAAATTCAACTGTCACGGTTGTGACACCCCCTTGTCATGGTTGTGACACTATATTTTTTTCATAATTATTGATTTATTACGCCCCTTTCTTGAAACCGAAACCAAAATCGACCAATATGTCTCAATTATACCTTCATTATAATATTAGATCTAACTCATATGTACCCCTCATATGTGTTATATATTCATGTATAATTACTAAGCCCTATTTAATGAGTATTACACGCTTATAGGGTGATGATTAGGTACAACTTGAGGTTTTCGAAGATAGTTGAATAGTCAATAGAGGATTCACCGCTCATGTTAGAAAGAGAGTATACCCATGGCTATTTGTCGGGATCATTACTTGAAAATTTTTGGCCAAAGTAGGATTGTCTTAAAGAAGGTCTTTGAATACATATCTTTAAGAATAATAAGTCTCAGTGATAAGTACTAATATCACTTGGACTATATGTGACGTAGTCAGTTTAGTAGTCAGTTTAGTGGGAGCTGACACTTAAACCATTCTCTGAACTAAGTGGGATACAGTGAGGGTGAAAAGATGAATTGCACGGATATTGCCTATGGAAAGGTTTGTAATCAAACCACTGACTTTTCAATCAATTAGTGGTTATGATGTATTGCTAGATACTGCTCATGATTTATTCGAGATCAAGTGTTGATTTGAGTGACCAATATAACCGGAAATCTAATAGGTCACACATATAAAAGGTGCACAGAGGAAGTAATATGAGCTTTTGTATTGGATTTAATATAGAGTGAGAAACGCTGGTCCAAACAGTTTTAAGCTCGGGAATGGTACATTCCTAGCTGGACGAAGTCACAAGCGGGAAAGTCCAGCTCGCGGTTCGGAATCTATACTGGACTAAAATTACACTATGTCACGATTGAAAACTGTTCGATTTGGGCATATCCCGATCAGAAAATATGTTTTCCGATCAAGACTGATGTCAAATAAAGAAACTTGATCTGATTAGGATTCTATTAGCAAGAGTTTCAAACTCTAAAAACTTAATGACAATAAATAGTCTTTTTTCTAACATTAAGAATAGGCAGCACACCAGAGAACAAAATAGTTTTGATTCTCCCTTTTCTCCATTGTATTCTTTCTTACTAGCACAAGGGATTGTGAAAAATCCATCACCCTTGGGTTTTCTTCTTCACATCTTTTGCATGGACTTCTGTTAGAGGTGATCCAAATGAGGATTATTATAGTTTGCGACAATCCGGTAAGGTGATTAGAAGAACGAAAAGCTTTGAACTAAATGTAATCATCTTCAAATTTTGTTTTGATTAATCATTCGTAGCTATATAGGGCGATTTCCACCATTGGGATTCAAAATTTTAATTTTCCACTGTGCTTGTATATCTAATATACATGTAAGAATCCTAACAGTGGTATCATAGCCACCCTATAATTGCTATATTTGATTTTAATTTGAAAAAATAATGAGAATGCATGAAAATTGGATTTTAGGATTCTTAATTTTAATGAGATTAAAACGGCCGAATTTGATGTTCATTGCTATTAATCTATTCATGTGATGTTTTAGGAATAATAGATATAAATGACTAGATGTGAATCTGATTTATATTATTAAATCATTGTGATTGTGTTTGATTCCCGAAATTGATTTTAAATGGTTCTACTGAGATTTGTTATAATAATTGAATATATATGTATATGAAATAGTGAGCTTATATTTTTAGAATCGATTGGATCTTTTTCCTTATGATATTCTTGATTTTAGGATTAAAGGAATAAAAGTTTAAAATTAATTTTTACTTATCAAAAAAATTAAATTTTAGAGTGATTATTTGATTTGATACGTCAAATTTCAGTGTAATAAAATAATAAATCATAATTTTGGACAATTGAATTTGTTATGAATGGCAATGAGTACGAATTTTCTCTATCAGATTTATTCGGACTTATTTATATTTTGATTGATAATTTTATAGAATTTTAGGACAAATGTGGATAATAATATTCAAATTCATTATGGGATAATATAAAATTTGAATATGCAGCTGCATATCCATTTCTAAACCTGAGTATATATAATATATATATACGTAATTGGATGAATATTTTTTATTTGGTTGCATTGAATTTTATTTTGTTTTTTATTTGATTTTCTAGTAATTTATGGTTCATTTGAATTTTATTTAAAATTTTTAATAATAAAAGGTAATTATGATGTATGAATAGTAATATCGGATAATGTTAATCAGTTTTGGGATGGATATAAGTATATATTAACATTATAATTTTAGACTGATTTGCTATGAATTTAGATATAGATATATATATAATTAGGTTCCGAAATGGATAATGTGCTTTTTTTTGCAAATACTCTATATCTATAGTCACTGCTAGAGTTCACGTAAAAACCTAGTTACAACACTACTATCACTTTTTGTCGTAAATTCTAAAGCGACTTTAGTAACGTATTCAATTAATTGCTATTATTTATGTTTTTAAATAAATACTGTTTAACTTATAAAAAAATATCGTTTAAAATCTTTGTATTTAATTAAGAAATATATGTAAAATATAATATTATCTTTAAATTTATATAAATTATTATTACTATATATTCTAAAACAGAAATAATTTTTTTTCTAATTATGAATGAGATGGATAGATTTTTTGAAAAAATAATTATTATTTATTGATAGCTCTAAATATTAACTATTTTGAAATAAAAATAAAAAGATTAGACAACGGAGTAATTATTAGGATAAAATCAAACAAAAAATCCAGCAGAGCTCATCTGTAAATATAATAAGCGCGATGCACTTATATTGTAATTACTACAGTCTTATACCGTTTTTATCTTTAATCGCGTTTTTCACTTCAAGACCAAACGCCATCGTTCGATGGCTCCATTGTTGAACAGACCATTTCCTCTCGATCGTTCAATGCCTCCATATAGCCCATTTTCTAAACTTATTATCCGTGCCTCTTGTATTCACTGTTGAGCATACTGTTTCCTAGCCCAAACAAACAACTAAAATCAAGCAAAAAGTGTTTCCTTACCCAAACAAACAACTAATAAAATTAAAGTTCCTCTTCCCTCGTTCAATTACATTTTTTCGACGTCTCCTACCCAAATTCTAAATTTTGCATTCCACCGTCACTGGGCGTTTCGATCCCCGTTGCACAGTTTTGGCTAGATAAAAAATGAAAGATGAAATTACACCTCATTTCAGTACAATCCCTAGCTAAGGCTTCAAAGATGAAGAGCATGGAAGTCTAAAGGACAATTTTTTACCTCAGTTTTAACTTCGGCCGAAATCCACTTCTCTTCTGTTCCTTTCATATTTATTCCCTTATCTTTTCCTTTCTCTTGCTTTTCTTGGCCCCAATTTCCCTTTATTTTTGCTTATCTCTTGCATGCAACTAACTTTCTTCCACTAATTCTTTATGGCGGAAGCAAAAGCTTCCTCTTTTCTCCGTTTTGTTGTCTCGGTTTCAATCAAAATGAATGAATGAACCAATTTCTTCAAGATCTAACGATAATTTATTAGGAATTAGCAATAATTTGTCGTTCCAGAGGGTGTTTGAGCGACGGGAAAATGAGGGAAAAGGAAACGGTGAATAAAATTTGTGTGAGGAAATTTTTTTTTTGATGGAAGGGCCAATATGTACCCAGCTTCAATAAATTTAGAGTATGATTAGGCATGCAATGCAGGATATGGCGGGGATGCATTAAGATTTCAGGTTAACTAATTATATTTTCTTTAACTAATCAATATCAATTTTAATCATTTTATTTCTTTTTATTAAATTCTTGAACTTCCATGTATAAACTTTCATTTCAAAAATTGTACATTCTATATGTTTGTGTTTCTCCAATTCAAGCATCGAAATTCATGCTATAATTTATTGAGAAAAGCATTTTCAAAGTTTTTTTTATTAATTTTCGCTACGGCTTTGCTATATTTTTATTCTTTTTGATATTTTCAATTTTATCGATTTTTACTTTTTTTTTCTTTTTAAATATTAAATTTATTATATATTTAGTATTTTTTTCATTTAATTGATAAAAAAAATTGACAATTTTTCACATTTTAAACATGAATTAAAAATTTCATTAACTTGCATGATCACCATTAATGAAATTATTTATTTTTAATTATTATTTAATTAACTTATATAATTAACAAAAAATATGTAAACTTGTATTTAATTAACTTAATTACCAAAGTAAATTTTAGACAAATGTTAATTACAAAAAAAAATGTAAACTTGTATTTAATTAATTTAATTAAGATTTTTTACTTTTGTAAACTTTAGATGGATTTATGGTAATTTTTAGTTGATAGATTAAGTGGATATAGGATAAACCTTATATAACTTCAACTTTCATTAATTTTGTAATAAATGTTAGGTAAATATCGAGTAATTTTTTTGTAAATATTGGTTAAAACTTAAATAATTTTTGGACAAATCTTAGTAAATATCGAGAAAATCTTACGTAACTTCAACTTTTATTAATTTTTTTTGTACACATTAGTTATAATTTGAGTAAACTTTAACTAAATCTTTAATAAACCTTTTGTTCAATTTTCATTAATTTTTGTGATAAATTTTGGTAAACATTAAATATTTCTCGGGTAAATTTTGGTAAATTTTAAGTAAATATTGTGTAACTTTAACTTTCATTAATTTTCTTATAAATATTTACTATAACTTAAGTAAGTATTGAGTAAATTTTTTATAAATTCAATTTTTATTAATTTTTATGGTAAGTCTTGAGTAATTATTGTGTAAACATCTATAAATCTTGAATAAATTTTATACAACTTCAACTTTCATTAATTTTTTTAGTAAATATTGAATAAATTATAGTATAACTTGAGTAAATATTAAGTAAATTTTTTATAACTTCAATTTTCATTAATTTTACAGTAAATTTTTAGTAAATTTCGAATAAATTTTGGATAAAACTTAATTTTATATATTTTCTTAAAAAATATTATGTAATTCATATTTTTAAAAAATATTTTGAAGGATGATATTTTTATAAATATTTATTCATTTTTTCTATTTTTATAAAAATCTCCTAATTTATTGTATGCGGCATAAATTTAGTTTTCAAAAGTTGCACCGGAGTGAATAAAGTTTCTGATTTAATCCAATTTTACAAATTTACTTAGTTAGTTTACGTTAGATAGTTCGCCTTTTACTTTTCACTTTTATTAACTCAGATTTAAAATCTGATCGATTCAGCAAAATTTCGATCTAACATTATCCAATTATCAATTTATCATTTTGTTAGAAGCTGATCAATTTAGGCGTCCCGATGCAAGCCCAACATACAAAAAAATTGGAGCGATTTTTGATTGCTTGCTATCAAAACCAACAGAAAGCATACTGCCCACGGCCACCCGCACCCCTTTCTCCTTCTGTGCCGACCGGACTCCTTTCCTTTAACTCGGAATCGGCATAGCTAATTTGATACTTTACTTTCTTTCATTTCTCTTTTCCACACTCCGAATTCTGCAGTTTCCTCATCTTCAACCGTCAAATGGAGCCAGACGTTAGCATCGAGACATCCTGCATGATCCGGATCGCCGTCCTCCCCATCGGCACCGTCCCACCCAACATTCTTCGCGACTATTACTCTATGTTCCTGTGTCACCACACCATCCCTCTCTCCGCCATCAGTTCCTTCTATACCGAGCACCAGAAATCCCCCTTCGCTAATCAGCCATGGGACGCTGGCTCCCTCCGCTTCAAGTTTGTTCTTGGCGGATCTCCTCCCAGTCCCTGGGAGGACTTCCAGTCCAATCGCAAGATCCTCGCCGTCATCGGCCTTTGCCACTGCCCTTCCTCTCCCGATCTTGATTCTGTCATCGATCAATTTGACGCTGCCTGTAGGAGTTATGCTTCTGCGCTTGTCACTCGGTGTTTTGCTTTCTGCCCCTGTGATTCTCAGGTCAGCATTCGAGCTTTTTCTTTTAATGCTTTGATCTGTTAAAGGATTATCTGAGTTTTTCGAATTTCGTTTCTCTTACAGCTCGAGGATGGTAGTAACAAGGGGGAGAATCTGAAATTGTTTCCTCCGGCGGATCAGCAAACGCTGGAGATCCACTTGCAAACTATGATGCAAGATATAGCCGCGTCGCTGTTGATGGAATTCGAAAAGTGGGTTTTACAGGCAGAATCTGCTGGAACTACTCTTAAGACGCCTCTAGATTCTCAAACAAGTCTAAGCTCAGAGGAGGTTTATGTCTAGGTGTCCTAAGGGTTTTTAATCTACAATTTCTCCGCTTAAAACTTCTTATCTCGTTTGGGGATGCCATGCATCACGCATTGCAGCTTTAGTAATTTTTTTATTTTGGTGAAAACTGCAGGTGATCAAGGCCAAGAAAAGAAGACTTGCCCGTGCACAGAAGACAATAGGGGATTACTGTCTGTTGGCAGGATCACCTGTTGATGCCAATGCTCACTATTCTACTGCGTTAGAACTTGCTAGATTGACTGCGGATTTCTTCTGGTACGCTGGGGCTTTGGAGGGTAGCGTTTGTGCCTTACTGGTATGCTTACTTTTTGATCTTTGATAATCTAATATGTATACTTCTGCCTCCTTTTGTTATTTACTTGTTTTAATGTTTTATAATTTTGTCTTGAAACCAAGGGATAGATTTATAGAGAAAGTTGCTATTTAACTAATAGTAATTAGTAGTTAATAACTGCTACATAAGCTAATGAATAGTTTACAGCTTGATATATAACGGCCATAAATTCTGTGTTAGTTGAGTCTGGTGTTGAGAATCTGTTTCATTGTGTTTTGAGATGCATATAATACGGTACTCATAGTAATCCTGATAAAACAATTTACTCTCATCATGGTACATCCTTCGTTGAAAAATCAGTACGATATCAATTAAGAAGTAGAATATGGCTTGCATTGTACTAATACCTGCAACAATGATTTTTGAAATTTTTATGTTGATCACCATAAAGTCATGGAATTACTTGTCGTATCTTTTCCCTTGCTATCAGATAGACAAAATGGGCCAAAAGGATGCAGTTTTTGAGGATGAAGTCAGATATCGGTATAATAGTGTGATATCACATTACAAAAAATCATTTACACCGGATAATACGCAAAGGTAATTATTGTTCTTTTATTTTGGTTATGATTAGTTGCTGCAGTGGTACTACTTATTTTATATATTTCTCCTTGTCTTATAATTATGTTGGTGACTGGCCGACGACATTTTTTTTCCATTGCATCTGCTTTCTCACAATTATGCTGGCTTTTTGCTTGATTGGTCATTTGAATTCTTCAGCTGACAGGCTGCTTTCTCAACTTTGATTTGCTAGTTTTAAACTTTTCTTCTTTATTTATTTATTTGGGTTAACAAATGAAATGGAATTTCTCTGGTTAGGTCAAAGCCAGTTCACGACGAAGGTACCTTGGTTTGACAAAGCCTTAATAGGTAGTTTGTTTTTGTACGTGGTTGAAAAGTCCTACTTAGTATTGAGAACAATTGAACAATGAGAAAGCTAAAAGCAAGATCCTTTTTGTAGTTAGCAAAAATATTATATAGAGTTTTGGGGTTCAATTTGTTCAAACATATATATTTCCTTACTAAACAGTGTTTACTAAAAATAGTTGGTTGGTTTGGTTTAATTTTGTTATACTTGCTATTAAGACTTGCAAGATTTGATCTTCACTTTATTTTTCCACTATTCTAATCCTAATGGGAGATAGACTTCTGAATGCATTATTCTCAAATAACTGAAACTTGATTTACTTTTTAATTTATTTTCTTTGATTTGTATGCTTTATGCTTGTAGCCTTCAGGATTTTGTGTCTTTTTCGTATTCTTTTTATTGACTGCAATTTTTTTTTCAATATTGTAATGCAGAGTTTCGCCTTTAAGCTTTGAGCTTGAAGCTACTCTGAAATTGGCAAGATTTCTTTCCAGGTAAATATTAAATCCACACCAACACCCCGCCGCCCCCCCCCCCCCCCCCGAGTTTTATTTATTGATCTTTTAGCCTGTATGATGGCAGAAGAACAGAGTAGCACATCCAGGAGGCATCTGCTTATAATTTCTTTCCAACCAATTATAGTTGCTTTAATTTTGCCCCATACACATGGAAATAGTTCCTATCCTGATACCAAGGATTTCAATATGTTGATTGTAACTTGTAAAATATCATTTTCTGCCTAATGGATGAATTGGAGATTGATAAATGCAAAAGCAGTATATATCAAAGTTTTGAATTATAACTTGCAATAGTTAGAAATATGTTATTGAACAAAGAGCAAGATTGAAATTCCATATTGCTTACCTATTACTTTTAGTCTTTCTTTTTGATGTATTCTTGGGTGTATAGAACTTCTGTATTTACCTGCTTTTGATTTGTTTTGATGATTATTATTTAAATGAAGAATAAAAGAATGTGTAGGAAATAACTTACTTGAATCTGGTAAACCCTTCAGTCCATAAATTTTTCTCATTTTCATTTCCTTGGCGGCTTAGAATAATTTAGGATCTATGGTAATACCTTATTTTGGATTTTGAGACCAACTGATCTGTCCATTGTTCATCCATGCCTTCCAAATTGTTGATCAGATCTTCTTGTGCTTATTGGTTTATGGTGATCGTTTTCCAGAAAAGGAGTCACCAAGGATGTGGTGGAATTGCTTACCAGTGCTGCAGATGGTGCAAGATCTTTAATTGATGCCAGCGACAGGCTCATATTATATGTTGAAATAGCTCGCTTATTTGGGTCTCTTGGTTATCAGAGGAAAGCAGCATTTTTTTCAAGGCTGGTAGCCCAGTTGTATATGCAGCAGGATAATAGATTGGCAGCAACCAGTGCTATGCAAGTTTTGGCAATGACCGCAAAAGCATATCGTGTTCAGAGTCGAGCATCCTTCTCCAATCATCATCACTCAAATGTAAGTGAACTAGTATGGGAATATTTGAAATAAGAGGGGATGCTAATGAATTGTTGCTTTTACTGCTTGCTCAGGTTATATTTGGATATATTACTTGTATGAATACATGAGAATAATTTTTTGTTTTAGTTCTTTGGCTGCACTCACTTCCACCATATTTTCTTGATATTATTTACAAGATTTATTTTGATGTTTTCTCTGCCTTAGTTTTCAATATTAGCATTATTCTCACTCACATGCATATATGAGAAGTAAGCTTTGCTATCAAGTTACTAAATTCTGCATATTGTGTGGTTTGTATTGTAATGTTGTGTGTCCATAAGATTTTACTTTCTTAACTTTCTTTCTTTACAGGAGATTCGATCAACCCATGCTGATAGTGGAAAGATGCATCACCATTCAGTTGTTTCTTTGTTTGAATCCCAATGGAGCACACTACAGATGGTTGTGCTCAGGGAGATACTGCTGTCTGCAGTTTGTGCTGGAGATCCTCTTGCTGCATGGAGTGCTGCTGCACGGCTATTAAGGTGGCATTATCCTCTTATTACACCTGCTGGACAAAATGGCCTTGCTAGTGCACTTAACAATTCTGCTGAGAGGTTGCCTTTAGGAACTCGCTGTGCTGATCCTGCCTTACCTTTTGTGAGGTATATACTTTTAGGGAAAATTACTATTTGCTCCTTATAGTTTGACATAATACACTAATACCCCCCTAAGGTTTGAAAAATATATGATTTGTCCCCCTATAGTTTGACATAATACACTGGCATCCTCCTGAGGTTTGAAAATTATACTATTTACCTCATAAAGTTTTGATATATTGTACTAGTACCCCCCTGAGTAAAAGAGAATATTCTTTTTTACTAGTGTATTATATTCTTTTTCAAATCTTAGGGGTATTGGTGTATTATATCAAAATACAGGAAGTAAATCGTATATTTTTCAAATCTTAGGGGGGTACTAGTATATTATGTCAAACTACAGGGGATAAATAGTATTTTTTCCTTACTTTTACATATTGGTAACTACATTAAGTGGTGTATATATGGTTAGATCCTTCAATAAGTTAATCTGTTTTTGTTGTGCTGTTCAAAAATAAATTATTTATAGCAGAATTTCCAGTAATGTTGAGGAGACTTTCAGAATGTAATTCTTCATTACTGTGGTTCCAAGTTGGTAATCCCTTGCTTTATCTGTTTGATTATTTCAGATTGTATTCGTTTCCTCTCCATCCCTTTCAAATGGACATTGTAAAACGCAATGCAGCAAGAGAAGATTGGTGGGCCGGATCTGCTCCATCAGGGCCCTTTATATATACTCCATTCAGCAAGGGAGAGCCAATTGACAGCACCAAACAGGAGTTAATATGGATTGTTGGAGAACCAGTCCAGGTTTTGGTGGAGTTGGCAAATCCTTGCGGCTTTGACTTGAGGGTTGATAGTATATACCTATCGGTGCATTCATCAAATTTTGATTCTTTTCCTGTTAGTGTAAATCTTCCACCTAATTCATCAAAGGTGATCACCTTATCTGGAATTCCAACTTCAGTGGGATCAGTGACAATTCCAGGTTGTATAGTTCACTGTTTTGGTGTTATTACTGAACACCTTTTCAGAGATGTTGATAATCTGCTTCTTGGTGTGGCACAAGGGCTTGTGCTTTCTGACCCTTTCAGATGTTGTGGTTCTCCAAAACTGAGAAATGTGTCTGTTCCAATTATATCTGTAGAACCTCCACTTCCATTACTAGTTTCTCATGTTGTGGGTGGTTATGGTGCAATAGTTTTATATGAAGGTGAAATACGTGATGTATGGATTAGTCTGGCTAATGCGGGCACAGTTCCAGTTGAACAAGCACATATCTCGCTATCTGGAAAAAACCAAGATTCAGTTATCTCAATACCATATGAAACCTTGAAATCTGCACTTCCTTTGAAGCCTGGTGCAGAAGTGATCCTTCCTGTGACATTGAAGGCCTGGCAGCTTGGATTAGTAGAAACTGATATTGCTGGTGGTAAGCTTGCCTCTGGAAGTATGGGGAGGCAATTAAAAGATGGTAGTAGTCCCACATTGCTGGTACACTATGCTGGTATTTTTCATAACTTTCCATGCATTAATCTCTCACATTTATTACTAAGAGTATGTTTGTTATTGATTATCACATGGAATATGTTCATTCAGATGCAGTTAAATTCTTAAAGTTGATTTGACCTGTGTGGCGGTTAAAACTCCAGAGCCACTCAATTTCAAACTGCTTTAAAGAGAACTTTTTTGTTTTTTTTTTTGTTTTGGTGAAAAGGCTGTTTTGACCTCAATGGCAAATTCACACATACCTTTGCTATGATTAAATATAACAGTAATAAAACCTAGTGCTATTGCAAGAGTCCTATTGTTTGCCTGTAGTCCTGAACTATCAGTCGTATTACCATCTTTATTGGTTACACTAAAAGTTAGAATCTCAGTTTGCTCTGGCACTTCTTTTGTTGAGGATGATTCAAATTGTGCCACATGCCTCCTGTTTTTAAGATATTTTAACAAATAAATAAGAATGTAAATGACTTTTTTTTATCAGAGCCCTAGACTTCTACAAGATTAACATATCAGTTATTAAATTTGGAGTTTGGAGCTCTAAAGAATCTGTCCCATATATCCCCTCATGCTATCTGGGAACTACACCCAATAGGAAATTCTTGTTTATATCTGTAGATATGCCAACTGCAGTAATCAACTTCTAGTCCCCATTTCTTGAAGTTAAAGCTCTGTATGCATCTTCATGTTTCTGGATAAGCTTAACTTGAACTTCTGGAATGTTACTACAGTGAGCTATTAAAATGTTGCCAACAATGTTCATTCTGGTTCTCAGGGCCATTGACAGATTCTGGACATTGTCCATCAAAAGAATCTGCTGTTCCTCCTGGTAGACGCCTGGTTGTTCCCTTGCAAGTCTGTGTTCTGCAAGGTTTGTCTTTAGTAAAAGCTCGTTTACTTTCAATGGAAATTCCTGCTCATGTTGGTGAAAATCTTCCAGAATCGGTGCATGTTGAGTGTACCCCTAGTAATGAAACTATTGGTTCAAGGAATAAGATGGAAGGATTAGTGAAAATTGATCCTTTTAGAGGAAGTTGGGGGCTACGCTTTCTGGAACTTGAATTGTCTAATCCAACTGATGTTGTTTTTGAAATTAGCGTTTCTGTTCAACTCGACGGCCATGAGGATAACCTTTCTGATGATCAAGATGCTACTGAATATAATTATCCAAAAACTAGAATTGATAGGGATTACTCTGCAAGGGTATTAATACCACTGGAGCATTTTAAGTTACCTATTCTTGATGGTTCCTTTTTCATGAAGGACTTTCAGTCTAATGGGGGTAATGGTGGTAGAAATTCTAGCTTCTCAGAAAAGAGTGCCAAGGCTGAACTAAATGCTTCCATTAAAAACCTCATATCTAGAATAAAGGTTAGATGGCATTCAGGACGAAACAGCTCTGGAGAATTGAATATCAAGGATGCAATACAGGCTGCCCTTCAGACATCTGTTATGGATGTACTATTACCAGATCCATTGACATTTGGCTTTAAGCTTGCTAGAAATAATTCCCCACAAGAATCAGATATGCCTGTTGACTCCTCTGGGACTAAAGGTTCTGTAATAGCTCACGAGATGACTCCCATGGAAGTTGTAGTTCGCAATAATACCAAGGAAATGATCAGGATGAGTCTTAGCATTACATGCAGAGATGTGGCTGGAGAGAATTGTGTTGAGGGTTGCAAGGCCACTGTTTTATGGGCTGGTAAGATTTCCTTTCGATACCTTTTTCCTGTACTTGCACCCTCGGACAAGGATTATTATTCTTTGTGCTTCTGCATTTGTTTTGACTGTCTTGTACAAGTCAATATCCATGAGCCTATTGTCCTCGACAAGGTTTGTATTTACTCTACCGGAAATTTTTAACACAGAACTATATGGCATGCTCTATTTTGTTATAGGTATTTTGAATGGGATCGTTATGGAGGTTCCTCCGCTTCAAGAATCAAAGCACTCTTTCTCCTTCCATTTTCTTGTCCCTGGCGAGTACACTCTGGTGGCTGCTGCGGTGATTGAAGATTCTAATGACATTCTCAGAACCCGTGCAAGAACTGATTCGGTTGATGAGCCAATATTCTGTCGAGGGCCACCATTTCATATTCGTGTCATTGGGACTGCTTGATTATTCAGTTAACATATTTTATATTCAATTACAGTCCGCGGGGATTGCTGCGGAATCGTTCCCCCAATTTCGCCATTGGTTCCCATTTTATTGTACTATTCAAGTGATTGCCAGATGAATTATATTGACTTACACTTGCGATTTTTGATTTACTTGTAACTCCCTACTTAAACAAATACCTTATGCGATGAATCCAGGGATACCAGAACCGTTTCCCAGAGAGAGAGAGAGAGAAAGGAGATGAGAGATTTCTTGATACTGATATTGACGTAAGAGTTTAATTTGTAATGTCGAAGCAATTATCCTAAACCGATTTGTAAATCTTGAGGCAGTCTGATTGCGCAAGCCACAACTCCTGATCAGGCCTGTAAATTTTCATGAGATGTACAACATAAGCTGATCCTATCCCAACTACCACGAGCCCCAACCACCAACCCTATAACAGCTCAAACTCTTAAAGATTCCTCTATAATTATTCATTAGGATTATCTCCATCTAGGCATTTACTATTTCTCTTCCACATATTCTAACTGTAACTCAATCCTGTTCTGACCCAACATCAAACATGCGTTTCCCTTGTCTGATTCTTGCTGTCAACATTGATTGGGTAAATTTCCTAAACAATTGGTCAAGCAGATGTGGCTTTATTCCTATTGATGGACCATTTTGTTGCAGAAATTTTCTGACAATCCATCAATCTTTTCTAGCATACTCCATGCTAGAAATTAAGTCCAGTCATTTATTACAAGGACTAGGATTTCTTTTAATTACTATTAATATTGTCTCAATTTTCAAATTTATTCAGTGATAAAGTTTGTCTCCATTAAAAAATGTTGTAAGAGAGAACTTTTCAAGAGCTTTCTTGATCCATCCATCTTTTTAAACTCTATAAGAAAACAATTGTATGCTAGTGTATAATCAACATCAAGTACCAAAAGAAGAAACTATTGTTCTCTTTATCCACAGTATATGTGCTTTTGTGAGATCAGTTTCTTCAAGCAAAGCAAAAGGTTATCACATGACATGACATGAGATAGTGAAAAAAAAAACACAACATCATTAAAACCATGCCTGAATTATAAGCATTTTGATGCCTTTTTTCCTCATCCTATCATGTCACATTCATTTAGCTTTGGTGGGGTAGTTCGTAACCTTTGCCTATTTATGTGTTCTACTAGTCATTGTTTTACAATTTCTACAGTCTTAAACAGCCTGATTCTTCAATTCCATATTATACTCTCCATGAAAAAGACATTGCAACTATTAGAACCAAACCCTTTAGTCCCAAACCAACTTTGTTTTGAATGCCCTTTTGTCTCTCAACATGTTTGTGAAGCTAGACCGCTTATCATACCCTAAAACATAAGCATTAGTGGGAGATTGAGGCAGTATTTCTGAAATTGTTACTATGTTTTCCTTTTTCTAACTCTTATTGTTCCATTTTTTATGTCTTGAGGTTGGCCAATAGAAATGTTGATTGTGTTACTAAATGACAGTTTATTATTGGCTGAATCTGTGATCAAAAGCGAGTTAAATTCAATTGGGACAAGAAAAGAAGTAGGAAGGGTTATGTATTCAAGAAGTTGAATAAAATCTTATCAAATGTGATATAGGGATGAAAGGAGATGAGGAATGGAAAGTGGGAATGTGGTCCAAGAAAGAGTGTGGCTTGAGCTAGAAGTGCATTTGTGGTCCATGGAGAAAGGAAAGCCTAATTTGAGGGGTGAGATGGGGTAGAGGAAGCATGAAAGTGGGGAAAATGCCTAGGAGTGGTTCAACCACCATGCATAGCACAAACTCATCCAAAGTTTAGCACAATTCTCATCCTTTCAATTTTCAAAAGGTATCGTCAGTATCAAATTAAATTGCTCAAAAGTTGATCATGTAATGTTGTGGGTTGATATATTGACAAATGAGTTCACTTATATTTAATTTTCTGCATTAATTATTAAGAAATAAAACAAATTGTTTTTTTTTTCAGGCGATCTTAATCATTTTTTCTAGAATGCTTGATGTCAGATTAATGTTAAGAAAAATGCAAACATTATGGAAAAAACCGAAGTGTCGTTTTCAAATTTTCAATTCTCAAATAAGCTTTGATGAGAACAAGTGAGCGACTCTGAGATAAGGTTAATCGCATCCATGTCACTGCATTTTGTATTACTTGCACTTAAATTATAATTTTTTGTTTTATGACACTAAAATTACTGAACTTTATAAATTATTGCAGAAAAGTCATTATCACCCAATTTTAACAAGTTATTAACCGGAAAACTCATTTTTTTGTAGGTTTGTTAAGTTGTAATGAAATAACTCTACCACTAGTTACCTTTAGTTATATTTCTCGACGAATTGTAGAAAAATATAGCCGAAGGTAACTAATGGTAGTATTGTGATACCATTATCAGTGATAATTTTTCCGTAATTCGTCAAAAAATAAGGCTAGAGTTAGTAATAGTAGAATTGTGATACCATTGTAATTCAATAAATCAACAAAAATAAATTTTCCGGCTGATAACTCGTCAAAATTGGTCGGCAATAATTTTTTTGCAACTATTTATAAAATTTAATAATTTTAGTATTACAAAACAAAAACTGTGCTTTAGATGTAACCATGGATATAATTAATCTTCTTTTTTTTTAATAATTTGTTAACGTTATTGTTTGCGCATTCTTTTGCACTATTTCAAAAGGGAGTGACAATCCCTTACCTAAGTAATCTGTTACTTCCTTGTTATTTTTAGGTTTCGGCCCCTCTTAGCAAGCTTGAAATTAAAGTCGATCACTGAGAAAATATGAATGAAATGGTATGAATGAAATAGTATAGATCTCTTCTTTTTAATTTGTGATAACTTGCGTCTTTTATAGTTGACGGACTTTGCGCGATTGAAACAAAAAAATAGGCTGGAGTTGAATTCCGATGAAACTCCTCTAATACTTGAGTCAGTAGAAAGATGAAAAGAAAATAAGAAATAGTTAAAGCGATCCAAAGCTAACCTACCTTTTGGAGATGTTGTCTGAAATTTTTATAATTTTTTCCTTCATCAAACGTCTAATCCACTTCTGGCACATTATGACTCAAACTGGCTCAGTCATGTCATGATTATAGCTTGCTGGTCACATTAGTCATTAGGCGCCTTGCTTGAGCTAAGTGCTCATTTAATATTTCTTACCTGTCATGTCAACGCCCTGCCCAATACATTGTGGCTGTACAGTATTTTTGTTTCCCCTAAAGATCATCGGATCAGAGATCATATGGATCGGCATTGTTGTTTCGCAGGGTCACAACACCAGCTGATCACGAGATCCTATGACCTTGTCTGATTTTAGCGACTTCACTCGGATTACATCAGGATTAGGGGATCGCGGAATCCAAGAATACTATTATGATCTTTGTAGCGCCTCCATGTGGTATAGATGGATCGTAATTGTGGGATCCGACTCAGCGGATCGCGAGATCTTAGGACTCCAGTTTAGTAGCAGGATTGTATCAGCATCGAGTAATCGCGGAATCCAAGGATACCAATATGGTCTTTGTGGCAACTCCATCTAGTATAGATATATCATAATTGTAAGATCCGACTCAACAGATCAAAGAATCCTAATACTTTAGTCTAGTAGGGTTCTCTTATGTCATCAATAGTTAAATATTTAACTATTTTAAAATTTATAATACAGTATTTTACTGTTTTTGAAATTTTATCTAATATAAGCATAATTAACCTCTATAATTCTAATTGACCGTGAAAAATATGTGTTGAGACAAAAAAATAAATAAAGTGGTCTTAAAGTTTTTAATTCCATCACTCAACATGTCAATTCAGTGGGTCTATGTTCCCACTTCAAAACCAAATATGATTCCTTATCTTAATAGTGTCATTTCATATAATTAAATTGGATTTAATTTCATGACAAAATTGGTTTTATTTTTTGTCAATGAGATTTTGGGACCTTTTTTTTTTTTCTCCCAATTGGGTTTCTAAATAATAAATTTTGTTGTTGAGGAGGCGTGTGACTGATTAGCTACAAATAGTCGTAGGAATAATTTGTAAATACTTTTTTTTATTGACTAAATTATAAAAGAAATTATGAATTTTGGAGTTTATTACGGGTTTATTCAATTTTTTAAAAATTTAAATTTAATTATATATATTTTAGATTTTGTAATAAATTTTATTTCGAGTGGACTAAATCTCACTTTGAACCATTTTGTTCAGTCAAAAATCCAATTTAAAATTTTTTATTTGAAAATTTTGCGAATTTATTCCCGATACTAAATAACTGCAATTTAAATGTATCCAAAATTTACTGCTTCAAGCATAAATAATTTCAAATTAGAATTTGGACTGTACAAAATAGCGCCGTTTTTGTGCTTATGACAATTTTTTCACATCAGATATATCATGTATATTATGTAATTTTTAATATTTTTTCATATTATCGCTACATAGGCTCAGAATAAGGTTCAATTTATCCTATAATATTTGTTATAAAACTTAAAGTATATATAATTAAACTCAAATTTTTAAATAATTACATATAATTATGATAAAGAGTAAATTTTATTTTATTTTATTTGTAATTTAGCCTTTTTTATTTTACTGTAATAATTTTGGCCTTACAAGTTTTAATTAAATGTAACTTTATGCTATATAACATTTAATAGCTAATTTGTTTTATGAAGAAAATTATCAATAAATCATGTCTTCCTTGAGAGGGATTCCGTTTACTTTGCTGTGTTATTTTTCTGTAGCTTGTAGTTTTGGAGGCATATACGCAAACGTAAGCACATAAAAATAAATTATTCAAATTACAACGAACATGAAGGAAGAAAGAAATATAAATAAACAAATAAGAATTAATTTATTTTTTTATTTTTTATAAATTATTTTTTTAAATCTATTTCTATAAAAAGTATCTATTTACTAATTTTATACTAAAAAATTTGTTTTCAAAACTTAAAAAAATAAAAAATATAAATTTTTATCCAAAAAATACTTTTTTTCTAAATGCAATATTAAACTGACACTAATTAGGTGTGATATTTTCATTTATACCCTAATTATACAATTAACTTTTTGTTACAAATAAAGACAAACACTCACTTGCCTAATTGATTTTTTTTCTTACTTATTTTATTAGTTTAATTATTATTATCATACTATATATAAAAGTAAAAATATGAGAATAAATAAATTTACTAAAAAGTCAATTTGATTTTATCATTTTATAATGTAATTTATTAATGAATATTATTAATAATTTATTAATTAAAAATTCAATTCTATTAAAACTAAATAACTATATATATATATATATAATATTCTTTTTCGAATATATATAACAATAACTAATACTGTTGACTTTGTTATATAAACTATTTTTTTCGAATTTAGTTTTATTTTTATTTTTTTAACTGAGTTTTCCAATTTCTTTTTCAAAGGTTTGGTAGATGATGGGACCTTAATTATAGTTTAAACTCATTAATTTATTATTTGATGAAATATAAGATGCAAATATTTTATCATTTATCAAAAGTATTGTATTTTTTTATATGTAAAATTCTACTTAAATGCATATTGTTACATGTTCCAATGTGTGCTCTTTTTTTTTTTAATTTAACAAATTTAATGTCGTTTCTATTTTTTTTCTTCTTCGATTCATTTTTTTTATTTTGTTTGATTTACTTATGTGATTTTTTTATATCAATTGCAGATGAAATAATATATTTTCAGTTGATAATATAATTTTTATAAGAGCTTAATTTACGAGAATTTAAATAAAATTTAATTATTAAATAATATATTTACAGTTGTTAAATAATAAACATACAGTTGTTATGTACTTTTTTTATATATAAAACTCCACAAATTATTATATGTACTTAAGTGCACGATGTTACATGTTCCAATGCCTGCCTTTTTTTTTTAAATTTAATGAATTTAATGTTGTTTCCTCTTTTCTTATTATTCTTCTATTCAATTATCTTTTTTTTAATGTGATTTTTTATTTCAATTGTAGATAAAATAATATATTTTTAGTTGATACTGTAATTTTTGTAAGAGTTTAATTTATGAGATTTCAGATAAAATTCAGTTATTATGTTCATGTTAAATGAATAATGAATATCATAAGGGCATAACGATGGTTGTTCTCCATTCAGACTACAAGTGTATTAATAGCTAATTTTGTCATTTTATAATTTAATTTATTAGTAAAAAGTGTTAATAAATAACTATATATATATATATATAATTAACACTGTTAACTTTGTTAAATATACCTTTTTTTTTCGAATTTAGTTTTTTTTTAAACTGAGTTTTCCAATTTCTTTTTCAAAGGTTTGGTAGATGGACCTTAATTATAGTCTAAACTCATTAATTTATTATTTTATGTAAGTATCGTTTATCAAAAGTATTGTATTTTTTTTTATTTGTAAAACTCCACAAATTATTATATGTTGTTACATATTCTAATATGTGTTTTTTTTAATTTAATGAATTTAACGTTGTTTCTCTCTTCTTCTTTTTCTATTCAAATATCTTTTATTTTATTTTATGTGATTTTTTTATGTTAATTGTAGATGAAAGGACATATTTTCAGTTGATAATGTAATTTTTGTAAGAATTTAATTTATAATAATTCAAGTAAAATTCAGTTGTTAAATAATAAATCTGCAGTTATTATGTATTTTTTTATATGTAAAACTCCACAAAATATTATATGCACTAAGTGCATGTTGTTACATGTTCCAATACGTACTTTTTTTTTAATTTAACGAATTCAACGCCGTTTCCTCTTTTCTTTTTCTTTTTCTTCTTCTTGTATTCCATTATCTTTTTTTTTTTTTGTTTGATTCATTTTATGTGATTTTTTTTATGTCAATTGTAGATGGAATAACATATTTTTAGTTGAGACTGCGATTCTTGTAAGAGTTTAATTTATGAGAATTCAGATAAAATTAAGTTATTAAATAATGAATCTACAGTTGTTAAGTAATTAGCATGTAGTTGTTAAATTAATAATGTGTATCATGAGGACACAACGTATTGGTTGTTCTCTGTTCAAAGTACGAGTATGTTGATAGCTAATTTTGTCATTTTATAATTTAATTTATTAGTAAATAGTATTAATAATTTATTAATTAAAAGTTTAATTTTATTAGGACTAAAAAATATATATATATATAACTAAAAACCATTCTTTTTTTAATATATATAACAATAACTAATTTTTACTAATTAGTATCACATTGTATATATCATATCATACTTATATATAAAAGTGGAAATAGAGGAGATAGATAAATTTACCAAAAAGTCAATCTAATTTTATTAATTATTTGGATTAATTTTGTCAATTAATAATTTAATATATTAATAAATGTATTAATAACTCATTAATTAAAATTTTAATTCAATAAGGACAAGTAACAATGTTTTATATATAAGATAAAAAAAATTATGTAAAAACTAAATAATAATTAATAACAAGTATAATATTTAATAATTACATATAAGATACACTAACGAGAAAAATATACCGTCTCACTAGATTCTTTATACTTTTATAAAAAAAACTATATAAAAATTGGCTCTTTTGATTTTTATATAAAAATCAACCTCGGTGGGATTAGTGATAATTCAAATGAAATGATGATTAATAATGAATATAATATCTAATAATTACGTCCTAATAAAAAAATTACTATGTGAAAAAAGAAAATTACATAAAGTATAAGATTTCATCAAATGAGAAAGGATTTTTCTACGGTACCCGATGTATTGGTACGTTGATATATCAACTATTGGATGAATTATTCTATAATTTGAGCTGTTTATTACACCAACATATTAACCGTTAAATAAATATATTATGATTTGAACTGTTTATTTAGTGTCGATATATTGATATACCAACTTATCAACGGAAAAAAAGAAGTTAGAAAACAAAATTATCTTATATAAAAACGCCAAGGCAACGATAGTAAATAGAAAAACGTAGGAACGAATGCAAGTTTTTTCTTTCTTTTTTCTTTTTGGGTACAATCGGGTGAGCAAAGATCACAAAGACAAAAAAAACTAGCAGACATAGAAGGTGCCAGCCAGATGATGAAGGAGCCAACAAGAGGATAGACCTAGCGGAGGATGATCCCAGATATGAATGCCAATTGGGAAGCTGTGAGCCTTGCGAGCACATACAATCAGCCCTAAAGTTCCCTTCTCTTAAGATATGGCAAATTGAAAAGGAAGAGAAGGAAGGTATCAGTTCCTTAATACGGTTAATTATTGAGAGACAGTTAACATCCGGTTTTCAGACATTCTTAATCATATTGACCACGCTAATGAAAATCCAACCTTAAAAAGCAACTCGAAGGCAGGCTCTTTGATCATTTGGATCATATGAAAATTTCCTGGAAAGTGTAAGAAAAAGACAACCAATCAGACATTTCCTAAGAAAACACGTAAGCGGTAAGCCGGCCCCACCTCTTCTCTACTTTCCCTACTCGCTTCTGCCGTTTGCCTCGCGCCACCCCTTCCTATGTCAATTCCCAACCTTAATATAATACTAATCATATTTAAAAACAAATTAATTATTTAAGACATTTTTTTATTTTGTCTCCTAAACTTGTTACAAATTTATTCTAAAAGCCAAAAGTTTTTAATTTATTTTATTTCATTTAATTATTTTTTTACTTTTCCACTATTAAAATTATAGTAGAATACAATGGTGGATAATAATTTTATAAAGAAAATCAAAACTATCTTTAGAAATAAAAAAAAAGTAAAAAATGATAATAAGACAATGAATTAATTACTTGTAATTTAATATAAAATATTTGTATAATATTATTTTGATAATAAATCTAAAATATTTGTATTGATATTATTATAATATATTTGTGGTAAATGGGAATGATTACCATCCGATAACGTTCCGATCCATATGCAAGCCAATCAATGATGGCATTTCCATTAACAATTTAATATCATTATTGTGTTCTTAATATTAAAAAAATTTATGCATAGTGTAGAGTTGATTTTTTTTCTTTTAATTCTGAGTCAATAACGTGCACACATTTTCTAAACATTATAAAAGATTTGTCCCACTTTACTAGTAAACATTTATTAATTATTTCAATTGGAAGTGAATTATAATTTATATCAAAATATATGAATATATTATAAAAAAATATTTCGTGTTACTTCACGCTAATGAATTTATTAATTAGTCAAGAGAGGATTGCTCCCAATCGAAGATTGAAACATTTGAACTAAATTTGTTTTCTAAATTATTAATTCATATATTTATTTATGATTTATTTAAGTATTAATATATTAATAATTTGTAAAAATGGGGATTAATTATAAATTTATTTTTCACATAACAATAAAAGTATTAGTTAGTGCATTAATAAAAAAGAAATTAGATACGAGTAATAATTTTCTAAATGTACAATGCAAAATTTAATGTATAAGCTAATATTTTTTATATATAATTTTTAAATTTTAATTGTATTCTATGAAAAAATTTCAAATAATTATTTAAGCATGTATTACCCACAAATGTAATAATACAAAAGGAAGAATTATTTAATATATTAAATTTAAATACAATAAACGTTGAAATAATTACTAATCAATGCTTATCATGAAATAGTAACGATAGAGGTGGAAGATTATGGTTTGATAACCATCATTATAAGATGTATAAAAACAAAGTGCTGAAATAATTATTCAGAGACTTTCAAAAAAAAAAAAATTTAAAGAATTAATAGAGCATATAATAAAAGTTAAATTAGGGACTAAATAGAAAAAGGTTTAGGGGACCAAAACGTGATTTTTGCCTTCTCTCTGGGTAGTAACAACAGTTTTCACAAGAAGCAAAACGTGCGGTATTAAAACCGCATGATTTTCACAAGAATACAGTTTTCTTCACCTGAAAACCACTCACTGAAAACCAGTACCGAAAACTCGCCATATCCAACTCTCTATCTCTCTTCCTCCATATCTCTATCATACAGTACTAAACCTTCATCGAAGCTCAACAGGGTCCCCACTTTCTCTCTCTATCTCTCTTCCTCCATATCTAAATCTTGATACGTTTATAGTAACCCCATATATCATCGTCTCTCTTTACACCATAATTTCTTTTCTACTTTTCTTTGACTCTGTATTCACTGTTCTAGCTTCTGTTTCTACTGCGTCAAGCGCCAGTATCACTGCATCTCTCTTTATAATTTCTGCAACTGTGAAAAAGAAGAAAAAAAATACGAACTTTCTCTCTCCCCCCATCTTTTCTTTCTTTGCTTCTTATATATCTTTCTCTTTCTCTATCTGTATCAATGGTTTTATAAAAATCTTCTCTCTTTTATTCTTCATTTTTATCTCAGATATACAAATAGAGAAAACCGGGAAAAAGAAACATGGCGTTTCACCATAATTTGTCTCAAGACATTCCTCTTCACCATTTCACTGACCAAACTCAACCACCACAAACCCAACAACAGCAACAGAATTTACCCGAAACCACCTCTGCGCTTAATTGGCTTAACTCTGCTCTCCTTCGCACCCAACAACCGCAACCTCCGCCTCACTCTCATTTCTCCAATACTAATTTCTTGAATCTTCATACCACTTCCACCACCAACTCTGATTCCACACCCTCTCATAACCCAACTCAATGGCTATCCCGTTCTTCTTCTCTACTCAACCGCAACCACAGAGATGTCATCGATGATGTTGCCGCTGCAACCGCCGTTGAATCCATCATCGTGGGATCTATTTCTCACGAATCAGCTGATTTGAAAACCAATACAAATACCAACAGCGACAACATGAACACCAAGAGCGAAGGAGGAGTTGTTGCAAGCGGCGGCGGAGGTGAGGGAGTGATGAACTGGCAGAATGCGAGATACAAAGCCGAGATACTTTCGCACCCGTTGTATGACCAGTTGTTGTCGGCACACGTAGCTTGTTTACGGATCGCCACGCCGGTGAACCAGTTGCCGAGAATCGATGCTCAGCTAACACAGTCACAGCATGTAGTGAATAAATACTCCGCCCTTGGCGGCGACAGGACTCAGGGCATGGTCGGTGATGATAAGGAGGTCGATCAGTTCATGGTATGTTAGTTACCCTGTTTTCTTTCTCTTCATATGCAAGCTTCAAACTCCATTCTTATTATTTCTTTTTTGGTGAAAGTTTGTGAATTTAGTGTCTTTGCTCATATTCACATAATTATGGGTTGTTAATTTTTGTGATTTCATGCTAAGATTGGATTGCCGAAATTGGGATTACATCAAAACTGGAAGTGATTTTGTCTTAAAGCTGAAATTTGAATGGAAATTTTATTATTTATTTATTTTTTAATTTGTCACTTGGGAATTTGAAACTGAGATTGGAGATGCAGATGAACCATTGGCTTGCTAGTAATGATAAAGCTCTTTCTCCATTCAAATTATGGATTTTTACTACTTGTTAAATGAAGGTGGGAGAAAAATCTGAAATGAAGGTTTCTCTCAAAGAAACTATCTAAATTCTATATCAATTTTTAGATTCCAGGTTTGTTCTGCATCAGAAAATGAGAGAGTTGGGAATAGGAAAACATTTGATATTACTGTTTCTTAATTTGATTAACAAAGGATTAGGTTGTTGATTTAAAATTTAGTGTTATGCTATTCATTTTTTAAGAGAAGGAATATCTCCAGCAGAGGCACCAGTTTGAAATTTACCGATTAACCAAATTAGTGAAATTATTATATACATAGACAGTAAAAACATAAGAAACTAAGATGTACAAGTTAATTGCTATGCTGTCTATTACTTTCAAGATGGATCAAACCCATAGTTTTTGCAGTACTCTGTTATCAGTGTGAGCTGAATAATTGTAGTAAATTAGAAATCTTGATCTATACTGAAGTTGCAATTAATTGGATTTTTCTTGACTAGACTGCAGGCTCTTCATAGACAAATCCAGTGATTCCACGAACTCTGCCATGCTTTAAATGAAATTTTAAACTCACCATGCAATGTCGAAGGAGTTACTTATATAGATCTGCTTCTAAATTAATACCTTGGTTTTACTTTGTTCAATGTTTATGAGTTGCAGTGAAAGGTTGATTTCAGCTGCAATTGCTGATGGAGGATTCTTAATTTTCCTATTAGTCTTAAGGCTGCTAGATTCATGTATGACTAATAATAATACATTCAAAAGGTGTCTGCGCCAAAACCTTTAGGACATGGGGGGCCAGACATGAGAGGATTTGTTGTCCTACTGATCTTCTTTTGGCTGCTTAAATTTCCCCATATTGGTAGAGTAAATCGACTTTGTAGACTGCCATTGTTGAAGTTGCTTCAGAAACCATTTAGAGAAAGCTAAGCTATTAGACTGACAGAATTAAAGTTTTGATCTTTGCATTTCTTGCTATTGTAGACGCATTATTTTTTGTTGCTTTGTTCCTTTAAAGAACGACTGCAACAACATGTTCGAGTCCATGCCATGGAAGCAGTAATGGCCTGCTGGGAGATCGAGCAATCCCTTCAAAGCCTAGAAGGTGATTTCAAATATATCTACCATATCTCGAAATGAATAAATGAATAAATTTTTGATTGACGGACCAAACTAATGATAAAATGCGCATTTAATCATTAACTTGGTCCATCTGTATATATAAGAAATTTCCATGGGGACAAGATGGAAGAAGATTTTTTATTTCTTAATATAATATTTGATGTTTCTACCACATTGAAACTACGTACTTTCCATAAACAGGAGTTTCCCTTGGTGAAGGAAAAGGTGCAACAATGTCCGATGATGATGATGATCAAGAAGACAGTGAAGCAAATTTGTTTGATCCAAGTATGGATGGCTTGGATGCTCTTGGATTTGGTCCCCTCATTCCAACAGAGAGTGAGAGGTCTTTGATGGAGCGCGTGAGACAAGAGTTGAAACATGCATTAAAACAGGTAAATCTAAACAGAAAATCGGATCATTTTAATAGATTTTTCTTGCTTAAATCGGAACTTTATAACCAATTTAGTTCATAATAGATCGTTGATTGATCTTGACAAGTATACTGTCCTAAATCAATTGAATCTGTGAATGTACTTTTTTTTAGAAATAGAAAAGAAACTGAACTTTTTCTTTCCTCGGTAGGGTTTCAAAGAGAAAATTGTTGACATAAGGGAGGAAATTTTGCGGAAGAGAAGAGCAGGAAAATTACCTGGGGACACAACCTCCGTGTTAAAAGCCTGGTGGCAATCACATTCTAAGTGGCCATATCCTACTGTAAGTGTTGCTGCTTATATCCTTCTAATTGAATAGAAAATTCTTATTTAAATTACATACACATATTTATAAATTGAATTAAAAAGATATATCCTCGGTTGTACTTTGGCTGGAAATGGATTTCTTTACCTTTATTTACAATTCAAGAACTTTTTTGTGAAGATATATGTGAAAAGGTCCGATCGAGTAACTCTCATCTGATAGATTTTGCATATGGCATTCTTATGAACAATTTTTCAGGAGGAAGATAAGGCAAGATTGGTGCAAGAAACAGGTTTGCAATTAAAGCAGATAAATAATTGGTTTATAAACCAGAGGAAGAGAAACTGGAACAGCAATCTTTCTACTTCAACAGTATTGAAAAGCAAAAGGAAAATTAGGTAATAAAATGTTAATTAATTGAAGCAATATATGATTTCGTATCTTTATTAATTATTGCATTGCATTCAATCCCCTCTTTTAGAGCTTTGTACCAATCTTGATTTGGAAAAAGTAATGCAGGTGATAACAATGGCGATCGCCCCTTATGATCTTTACTCGTGCTTCTGCCCTAGCTGCTGATAATATGATATACCCAACACGAATTTTACTTGACTAGACCTGATCCATGCCTTCATTCATTAACTGAGCCAATAATACATTGCGGCATGAGAAAGTAGTCTTTATGAGTTTCATATTTTGCGTAGTAAAAAATTTGTTTTCTTATATGATAAAGTATTATTGTCTCAGTCAATGAATGGATACATAGATCTGATCGATCGAAGTAAGATTTCATACATTCTGATCGAATCAAGATCAACTGAATTCAAGTGAAGATTCGAACCATATGCTTCTTAATTTATAAAAGTCTAACCTGGAGGGAGAGGGAGGCTCGAAGCAATTCGAAGATGGTTGATTGCATGTGATCATGCAAAGTTATTCAAAATTTAAACAACGAAATTTAGAGATAATATTTGATGAAAGTGAGTTGGATTTGCAGATTTACGATTTTTCTTTTTATCTGTGAATAAACAGTGCAATGATCTTCGCCTGATTATAATTAAGATCTAAGTTTTTTTAAATAAAAAAAAATTGGCATTATGGATGTAGAAATTAAAATTTTCAGAGAATATGAAATCTGAAGCCTGTTACAGAAGAAACTATGTAATATATATAGACGCTGTTGCCTTAATTAATTTGTTTTGAATTTTATTCTTAATTCACAATAAACCCATGAGTTGAAAAATTCTTGTCTGACTAATCATTGACTTAATCAGTGAAAGAAATTTGATAATTTATTTTGTAAGTATGAAACTGATTGTGAAAACTATTCTATCATTAATTTGTTCATGTGAATGAAAGCATAATAGATTGCAAGTAAAATGGATCATGAACTTTGAATTGGCTAGCAATGATGATAAAGATGTAGAATTATGATTAACATAGCATTAATTAGAATTGGTATAGTGAACAAAAATTAAAGATTATTAAGTTTCAGGGAGATCTTAATCATGCGTAAACCAATCTGAATGTTTGAAACTTGAAATTTTTTACTTAATGATAAAATATATAAATGAATACATGTTCAAATTCAATAGCAAATTCTTCCATTAGAACTCTGAACTTGTATGTTTAGCAAACTGGCGATAAACTACAATACAAAAAACAAAAATTTACATTATGCATGCAACATTATCATTACGATAGCACAAGAAGCAAATTAGAGAATCAACAAACTGATTAACATACACAAAGGTTAATTACATATATTCAATATTCAATTAATTGATTACTCATCCCAGCTGAAGTTGCATACCTAGCTGAAAAATTAGGAAACACCAAATCTACTTCCTCCTTGTCAATCCCATCATCAAAATTAAGTGCGTAACTTTGAAAATCATATTGATACTGCATTTTCCTGTTCTTGTTGAATCCATGCATGCTAAAACTTCGAATGAAATTCTTCCATTTGGGTCCAGCTAAAACCTCTGAAATCTCCTTCATTTTCTTCACTTTTTCTGCTAACCAACTATCTTTTTCCTCCCCCAAAAGATGCCTCTTCGAGCCAGTACTGTTGCTTTTCCTCCAGCAAACTCCATGGAAACAGCACCAACCAAATGAAGTGTCTTCCTCTTCGTGATCTTCTATGAAGTGGGTTTCAGCAAACGGTGAAGCTTCCATGGTTATTGATATATATACAGAGAGCAGCTTTCAGTTACTTGGGCTATGAGAGATAAAGAGAGAAGATCACAGCCACATATATATAAGGTTTTAGGTTTCATAGACCAGATAAGATTATTACAGACACGACTCCATGAACAAGAAGACTTGAAAAAAGCTGGACCTTTATGGATCCCTTTGATGAATTCGAGCGAATTATTTTGTGAAGGAACATTTTGGCTGACATCGAAATGCATTGTAAATGTTCAAAGTCTAATTATTTCCAGCCACGTTTGCATTTCAAAGTAAGTTGTTCTGTTCTTATTAAGCTGTGTTTGACAGCTCTGTCGCTTGATCATTAGTTGGTTGTTCGTTAGTTTCCTTTTTCTTTGTTTTTTTGGGGGGCGGGGTTGTTCTTGATTAGGCTGCGTTTGCCGGCCTGTAGTGAGTGCAGCTGGGGATTATGCGTTGCCTCTTCATTGACAGTTAAAAAACCAAACAGCTATTTTGTCTTTTAGCCAAATTATTTTATGATATTGGACATGGTTATATGAATTTTATATTTGTTAGATTTTTGTCTAGTAGACCGGTTTTTGTGAACCGATTTAAATTATATTCTTTTAAGGTAAAATTATTTGTGTTTAGGTTTCTCTAAACTCGATTTACATATTAATATATAACAAATAATTTCTAATCAATTATATATAAAGTAAGAATTATTTTTTAATGTAGAATATATTATTAACTTGGTTCATATATATTTAACCGAACAATCAATTATTTTTTTAACAAAGAAAATAATTGAATCAAATATAAAAACATATTAGATTCCTTATTTAATAACATCTAAGAAAATTTTGATGCATTGATAGTTAGCTATACTTGTCATCATTATTCCCTCTAAAATATTATTACTTAATTATTCCAATCAGACAGCTAGCAAATAATTTCTTCGTGGATGCAACTAATTATCATTGAAGCAAATTAATGATATCATATGTGAATGTAGAATATTTTGCTTGAAGGAAAATCAAAATTCCTCGGTTCCACCAAATTTTGCAATTTAAATCTTCATCTTATTCATAAAATTTAATTTCCAAGCTGCGATTGGATTAAGAGGTCAGTTTGGGCTGGGCTGGTGGATCTCCAAGGCCCATCCCCATGAACAGAGACAGCTCATACATTTGGAAACTTTTTTGCCTTATCCTTCCATGATTCCGTCCATGGTATTATGCTTCTCTATCTCTTTCTTTCGGCCTTCGGTCCTACATGACCCATTTGCATAAAGCGACCAGCTGCACTCAAATCTGTTTCCAGTTGTGTAGAATTTTAGTTCGTATCAAATCAGTCAAATAATTATAAAATTTTTTCGAATTTAAATAACCATTTGATTTGATTTTAAAAATAAAAAAATCAAACTAATATAGTTGGTTCGATTAAATAAATTGGATCGGTTTGGTTGTAGTGCCAACCCATTATTAATTTAATTATTGATCCTAACCTTTAGCAAAATATTGTTCACCATCCTTGCTAAAAAGTGCAAACCCGCTCCCATTTGAGAATTTAATTAATAAAGTAACCATGAAATGAAGTAGCTCTAATACAAAGAGTCAATCACTTTGATTCAGTAAGAAACAGTGATGGCATAAATGCAGTTATGTGCAAATTTTGAAAATTTGCTCTTCACTTGTACAATACATCATAGCAAAATCAGCTCATAGATTACATATATAATGTATATATCTGCAGATAGAGAGAGAGGAAGAGAAGATTATGTTTAAATACAAACACAATGCTGAAAATTGAAGATCTCTAATCACTAATTACAGCTGAAATCAAATCATAACCACGCATTCATCTCATCCCTGGGCCTAACCGCCGGCAACCTCTCGGGTGTGACCGGCAACCTAGCAGAGAAGTTATGCAGCGGCAATTCCTCTTCACGATTGATTTCGTCCTCAAAATTGAGCGAGTAACTAGCAGCATCATATTTAAAATCAGCGGAGTGATATCGCCTTCGATTCTTGCCTCTCTTCCCAATCAGATCCCAGCACTTGTCCTTGATCGCGAGATCATGCGCAGTCGACTTTAACCAGGCGTAAGGAGATCTCGGCGTCTGCGATCTCCGGCCATCGTCAGAGCCGCCGAGGCTCTCGTCACTGTGGTTACGACAAGTGAAGCAGCCAATGGAGGACTTGAGCTTATCTCTAAGAGAAGGAGAGTGGCACTCATTAATCATCACCATCGCCATTTTTGCTTTGGGTTTTTGTTCGATAACGGAGAAGATAAGAGAGTGAAGATATATATAAGAGAAAGGATAAGGACGGGAGTCTCGGAGTCCAAGCTGGAACAATAAAGCCAAAACAAAAACCGTGGGGCGACCGTGGGAGCGGTTTGCCGTTGAGATCCCGCGTTAAAAGGTAAAATGGCGATTTTTTGTCACGGAGTTTTGGGATTTGCAGTTGGGTTTTTAACTAATTACTAATTAGGAGTCAGCATTCAGTAAGTAACGGCACGAATTTTGGGAGATAAAGTGAGACGGCGGTTAACTTAGTTGGGTTCAATCGTTTTGGACTCAAAGCATGTGGTTAATCAGTTTATTTTGTTATTTTCTGTTGAAAGTTGGTCTTTTCATTTAAAATTTTTTAATGAAAGATTCTTCTTCATAATTTTTATTTTCGGTATAATTAATAATTTTAT
>CATIWF010010873.1:0-16707 GCA_949630135.1 Balakata baccata | reverse complement strand
CAAAGGATTTTCATGTGCCAATTAAAACTAATTTAACCAAAGAAAATTCGAAATTTATACCTTTATAATTTCTTGATTTTTCTTCAACTTCTCACCTTGTTGGGTTGTAGCAAACCACAACAATCCAATCTAGGATTGTCTCTAACAATATCCACGCGAAGATGAGAGGATGAAACCACTAGGGAGATGGCTTAAATATTCCTCTAAGTGCTAGCAATGATGTATGTTCATATGAGAAGAAAATTAAACTCTTTAATTTTCTTGTTGTCTCCAAAAAATTTTCTTCTCCCAAAAATTTTTTCTTGTCTATTTTATGTCTTTTGGGGTCTTTTAGATCCAAAAGAAAATCAGAAAAGTAGATCCAAATTGATGAGAGGAGAAAATGGAGTTACATGAATAGTAAATTGGCCATTAAGGCCAATTTATGCCAATGGGCGTGCAGCAGCCCGCTTGGGCCTAGCAGGCCAGCCAGGCCAGTGGGCCCGCGCGGGCCTGTCAATTCCTCCGAGCGATTTTTTTCCGCGATCTTATCACGAACCGACTCAAAATAATTTTCTCATATTTTGGATCCTATCCAAAGCCATTTTATTCATTCTTTACATCTCCAAAGCGTGTGATCCATTAGGTTCCCGGTTATGTTGGCCACTTAAATTATCAAATAATTTAAGCAAATGTCAATGACAGTCTCATCATAGCAATGGTGCATGTATCCTTAGACTTGAGGTACTCAAGAATATCTTGGATACTGATTCTGTGCTTTGACTCCATTCCTTGTTGCCTCATAGAGGTCGTTCATAAGGTGGTGACTGGATACAGCTTGAGGTATTCGAAGGTAATTCGGTACACCCATGGGCTTTTGTTGGGATCATTACTCGGGAATCTCTAGCCAGAGTGGAACTGTCATGAAGATGGTCTTCAGTTACATGTCTAATTGAGTAATGAGTCTCAGTGATAAGATGTAAAATCACTTGGAATAGGTGTGACGTAGTTAGTCTAGCGGGAGCGGACACATAGTACATGCTCTGTACCGAGTGGGGTATAGAATGGTGAAAGGACGAATTGCACATATTATTGTCTATGGAAAGGTTCGTAGTCAAACCACTGACTTTCTAGTCAATTAGGGGTCATGATATGTTGCTAGGTACCGCTCATGACTTGCTTAAATTATTTGATAATTTTAAGTGGCCAATATAACTGGGAACCTAATGGGTCACACGCTTTAGAGATGGAAATAATAAGTAAAATGGCTTTGGATGGGATAAAAAATGTGAGAGAATTATTTTGAATAGGTTCGCGGGGAAAAATCGCTTGGAGGGGTTGATGGGCTCGTACGGGCCCGCTGGCCTAGTTGGCAGTTGCGAATGCCTGCCCGCAGCAGCCCCCAATTGCCTTTAAATTGGCCAATTGTGCAATTTTTGGATTATGTCTTTTCATTTTCTTCTCCTTTCAATTTAGATCTAGTTTTCTGATTTTCTTTTGGATCTAAAAGACCCTAAATGACAAAAAATAGACAAGGAAAAATTTTTTGGAGAAGAAAAATTTTCGGAGACAACAAGAAAATTAATGAGTTTAATTTTCCTCTCATATGAACATACACCATTGCTAGCACTTTGACGTATGTTTAAGCCATCTAGCTAGTGGTTTCATTCTTTCTTCTTCATGTGTATATTGTTAGAGACAATGTAAGATTGGATTGTTGTGATTTGCTACAACCCAACAAGGTGATAAGTTGAAGAAAAATCAAGAAATTATAAATGTCTAAATTCTGAATTTTTCTTGGTTAAATTAGTTTTAATTGGCACATGTATAATCATTTGATTTGGGTTTTGAAATTTCTTATTTTCCGTTGTGTAATATGTATGTGATATATGCTCCAAACCCTTCATTCTAGATACAAAGAGATATTAAGCTTAAGATAAGCAAGCTATTGGATGCTAGAATCCAATATGATAAGGATGAATCAAAATCCTAGTCGAGCTATGTATTCAAATTGAATGATTGTGTAGTTGGTTGGAAGAGTTTCAAACAGGTGATAACTGCAGATTCATAACTAAAAGTACATTATAGCTTCCAAAGCAGCTAAGGAAGCGATTTGGATAAGGACTAATCACAAAGTTAAAAGTATATCCTAGCATTGTTGATCTAATATGATTAGAATGATAATGGAGCCATTGCATGAGCAAAAGGAATCACTATCTCATCAAGGGTCCAAACATGTACAAATGTTACCAATTGATTAGAGAGATCAATGTTAGGCGTGAGGTAATGATAGAAAAAATTTCCACTGATCAGAATATAACTGATCATGCATTAGGCCATGTCCCCAAAAGGAATATGATGGCCATATCCTCAGCTATGGCATAATATACAATGGCAATTGACTTTAGTGCAAGTGAGAGATTGTTAGAGATGTGCCCTAAAGGCAATCGCCTTAGGCACTAAATGTACATATTAATATTGGTATTCTTTCATTATGTTGGTCTTCATGTGCATATGAATTGATATGGATCATAAACTGATAAATAAAAGTCCTTGATATATAACATAGCAAGAAGGAAATCATGATGAGATCATGATAATGAAATTCCTATCATGTGTAATAATGTTAGTCTCTAAATTATCCCTAGTCATAGGATTAATAAGATGCGACATTATTAATCCGGACAGACTAGCACATGTTATACTCCTTGATTGGATCAAGCAGTAGATCTCATAATTTGTAAGCATGAGATGTTTAGAGTTAACATGTGAATGCTTGCTAAGAATAGTAAAGTGCATTGGATGACCTGTTATGAAACAATCATATGGATGATCTATTCAAATGTCAATGATAGTCTCATCATAGCAATAGTGCAAGTATTCTTAGACGTGAGTTACTCAAGGATATCTTGGATACCAATTCTGTAATTTGACTCCATTCCTTATTGCCTCATAGAGATCGCTCATAGGGTGGTGATTGGGTACAACTTAAGGTATTCGAAGGTAATTGGGTAGCCAATAAAGGATTCACCACTCCTAATATAGGGAGTGTATACCTATGCCCTCTTGTCAGGATCATTACTCGGAAGTCTCTAGCCAAAGCAGAAATGTTATGGAGACAGTCTTCAGTGACAAATCTAAATGAGTAATGAGTCTCAAGGACAAAATCTAACATCATTGGGGATAGGTGTGATGTAGTGAGTCTAGCAGGACTTGACAAGTAGTCCATACTCTAATTTGAGTGGGGTATAGAATTGTGAAAGGATAAATTGCACATATATTGTTTATGGAAAGGTTTGTAGTCAAATCACTGACTTTCAAGTCAATTGGATAATTATTTTAGGGAGGACAGTGATGGGTTCGCAGAAAAATTCTAAAAAAATTGCTCGGGAGGGGTCACTGGTCTGTACGGGCCCACTAGCCTATTGGTCAGGTCTGCATTGTTTGCTAGGAATAATGGCCCTGCCAACAAATTAGGCCAATTGGCCTAATTTGCCTAAATCCTTATTTTAATCCTATTTTGGTGCCACTTGATTTTTGAATCAAGTTTGGGTTAGAGTAGGACTAATAAAACCCTAAGGGCATTTTTTGAGACATTTATATTAAATTTTGGATAGAAAATTCAATTACACCACAAAAGAATTAAGTGTTAATTCTTGATTTTCTCTCAATGAGCATACACTTTGCTAGCACATTTTATATGTTCAAACCATCACACTTGGGGTTTCAATCTTCCATTTTCGCATGGATCAATGTTAGAGACGATTCTACTTTGAATTGTTGTGGTTTGCAACAATCCGAGAAGAAGGAAAATTGAAGAAACAGGCCAAGAAATTAAAGGTACTAATTTCTATCTTTACTTTATTAAATTAGTTTTAATGGCACAAGTTGTATCCTATGAACTGAGTTTTGAAAAATTTTAATTTCTGATGCTTTTTCTGAATGTGATTCATCTTAAAACCCAACATTACCGTTTCTAAGTCTTTATGTCCAAAGACATAAGACAAATGGATTAGCATGGATGAGATTCCATAAGTTTGGGCTATTGGATCCATTATATGTTATGTTATGTACTAGGCCCAATGATTATTATGCTCTGAGTGTCATGATTGAATATCAATATGATCCTGTAAGGGGTTTTTGGGTGACTATTAAGAACATCCTTAAATACTTGAGAAGCATTAAGGACACATTCTTGATTTAAGGAGATAATAAGCTTAAGATGAGCAAGATTTTGGATGCCAACATCCAATTTGATAATGATAACCAAAATCCTAGTCGGGCTATATATTCACATTGAATAGTTGTGCAATTAGTTGGAAGAGTTCCAATAAGGTGGTGACTATAGATTCCACAACTAACAATACATTGTAGGTTCCACGGCAGCCAAAGAAGCTATTTGGATAAGTAAAATCATCACAAAGTTAGAAGTGATTCCTAGAATTGGTAATCCAATATGATTGGAATAACACTAGAGCCATTGCTTGGGTAAAGAAATCATGGTCTCATCAAAGATCCAAACATGTACTCAATGTTACCAATTGGTTAGAGAGATTAATGGTAGAGGTGATGTAATGATAGAAAGAGTTATTATTGATCAAAAGATATCTTATCAGGTCACTAGACCAAATCCCTAAAAGGAATATGATTGTCATATCCTTACCAATGATGTAATGTATAATGACAATTAGCTTTAGTGTAAGTGGGGGATTGTTAGAGATATGCCCAAAAGGCAATTGCCTTAGGCACTTAGTGTACACATTTATAATGACATTCTTTCTTTATATTAGTATTCATTTGCATATGAATTGATGTAGATCTTAAACTGATTAATTAAAGTCCATGATATGAAACATAGCATAAAGGAAATCATGATTGAGAGATTCCTTTCATGTGCAATTGTATTTGTATTTAAATGATCCCTAGTCATAGGATTAATAAGAAAGGATATTGTTAACCTAGATATAATAGCACATGTTATATTCCTTGATTAGATCAAGTAGTTGATCTCATGAACTATAGACATGAGATGTTTAGAGTTAACATATGGATGCTTGCTAAAAGTAGTCATGTAATGTAAAACTTTATACCTCTGGATATTACTTATACTTGTATTATATTATCATCTAGTGCACAGTAATAAGAGAGGCTCTTATTTATGGGGAGAGAGATCTTTTTTTTTTTAATCATATCACAATATTACTTTGCAACATTTAACACTTTAACAAAGCATCAGAGCTTGACTATAGACATAATATATGTCTTACATATGTTTATAATTCATACACTATGTTCAAGTATTTGAAGTAGTGAGTTCGAAGCCAAATATATATATATATACATCACTGTAGATTCACTACATTTATATATATGCAGACAAACAATCCAAAACATAAAAATATATGTCCTTATATATATATGTGAAAAGCAAAGAGAGAGATTGGTGAGACTCGGCCGGTGACCTGTGTTCCATATCTCCTATGTAATAGGCACCTCTAAAATGAGCTAATTACTCTCCTCTACCTGAAAATTATGCAATTTGGTGAGTTACGACTCAATGAGAATAACCATTAAAAGCTTTCCAAAGCACCAAGCAATTCACAATCACGAGTAATAATTTCCATTCATATGCATTTTGCATGTCATTCAATTTATCAATATCATATGAATATAAATAATATTAAATCATGTAAACATTTCATTTGTTTATGCTTACGCTTTGTCATTTTCTTATTATTATTATGACCAGGCTAAACGGACAATACCTCGGGTTTCCATGTGTACATTTGCATTTGCTAGCTAGCTTGATCATATGTAACATTTGCACATTTGTTAGGCCATAGGCCTTTTCTTTTGCTTTTGAACATTTGTTTAGGCTATAGGCCTCTTCTTTTGTTTACAATGTCATTTAGCTAGTCACAACGCCTCTTAAGTCCTTATGCATATGCATTTGCAGCAATCTTTGCTTAATTATTGCATTTGTATCACATTTGCATATTAACTTTTCAATGATTTCATGTAACAAAACAAAACCATTTTAACATGCATTTAAGTTATCCATTACTTTTTCATATCATAGTCATACCATAATAATCATGTAATTCATATAATAGCAAGTTAAGTCCCATTCACGTAGCATATAATAATTACACATACTAGAGAAATCGTTTGATAATTAAATTCACCTTGTGTTTGGTTTCCAACTTTAACTTATTGTCTCTCACTTTCTTAGGGGTCTCCAATCTGTTGTGTGGCTAATTGAATGCATACTTCGTCAATTGGTAGCTAGATAGACATAGTAAAACTTAAACAAGTTGAAATATGCAAAATTTAGACAAAAAACTAGGTTTGCCATTTTGGTAGTGTGACCTTTATCAGTTGAGCAGCTTATAACTTTATCTACAATAGTCCATTTTGCATGGTTCTTATTTCTAATTAAAGATAACATGTAGTTCTATAACATATTATTCAGAGCAAATATGATATTGTGTAATTTTTGGTGTAATTTCTATTCATGTTCTACTTTCTACCCTGTTTCTGCCCTTAGGCAGTTTGAGGACACTAATTTTGGTCCATTATAGATTTCAATATATAAGTCAAATTTTTATGGAAATTTTCAGGAAGATAGATATGTTAAAATTAACATTTTTCATGTTTATAACTTTCATCTATTCTACCTACTTGTCAAGAATACGATTGGCATCCGGACCAGTATGATTTATGAAAGCCATATCACATGGAATACATAATGTATTTCAGATGATATTTGTGCCACAATTTAAACAAGCCATATATCTATAACTTTTATATTTTGAAAATTTACAGATTATGTATATAAAAAGCTCAAAATGGGTAGACATTGGCTGGACTTGCACAGGGCACTAATTAAGCAGCTCAAACTATAGAGTATACATGATTCCCTTGACAATAACTCAATATTTACAAAGAACTGGATCATGAAATTTAGGATACAACTAGCTAATACAAAATACTATAACTTTTATGTTTTGAGTTTTCTCAGTTAGAGACTCTATCATATAGAAAAAGAGCTAAAATTGTTGGTAATTCAACTAGGGTCTTTACTCGAACCAGTCTTAGTAATGTGCCAATATCTTTTTATATGCACCAAATCCGGAAAAACTATTTATATAGCCATAAATGTTTCGAATTTCTTCATATTTGGTCTCTAGATGAAAGCCTAACTTACTACCCTGGAACATAGTCAAGAAGTGATACAGTCACTTTGTATTACCTAAATCATGATTAACAACAAAGAAATAATTAACTCACCTATAACTAATTCTTGGTTGAGCTTTAAGGAGAAATTAAAGAAAATTGAGAGAAGAAGAGGGAGAAGCCAATGGTGGAAGATGAAAGCCAAGACATAATTTTATGCTAGTAAACCGACTCTCTCACTTTCTTTTGTCCAATTCCTTTTTTATTTCTTCTTTTAATTTCTATCCTTCATTCAATTAGTTAATTAATTATTTTATTTATTCATTTATTATTATTAATACAATTTTATTTCTTCTACATTTTTTTTCATGTATCTAGTAAATGCCAAAAGTAATATCTACCCATATAGTCTACTTTAGTTAATTTGATTATGCCATATTTCTTTTATTTCAATTTAATTTTTTTATTTAATTTTTATTTCTAATACCTTATCATTCTTATTTAAATTATAACCTAACAAGTGCGATTAATTCCTATTGCGATAAACCGACTCGTAGCAAGTTTATCTCGTAAACATATTTAAGCCAAAATCCATATGTATGCATGTGTTTCATGTAAGTGACATTTATAAAATGAATATGTCAAAATCAAATACATGTAGGGACGGTCGAGGATGTTATATGTAACACCCTCCACATATTATGAGTATAACCCATAATACATAGAAAGTGCTACAGACTGAGTGGCTATAACTTGTTTTAATCATATTTTATATTAAAGTTGGGCCTACAAGGCCTTTGTCTCTTACATCTAGTTGAGCATTTTTTTTTCTTTTACTTTATGTCATATTACATAACTACATGTTAATAAATATAATAACTACATCCCTATTATGAATGCAATAAATAAATGCATGCTATGGATGTGTCGACCTAGATCCGATCTACATGGTGTCCTCTGTATGAGCTTAGGCATCTCCACTGTCAGCTGCTACAGTAACTCTATATCAAATCCACGACCTGTGTGCACATGAAACACACTAAGCTACACATGGTTTAATAGTACACAAACACAAATCAACCAAACATGTAACCACAACATTGACAGGGCATTCCCCACTCATGTTATTGTTATACATGTCAATGTGATACGTGGATCACATCTCTTTTGCTTTATTTTGTTATTCTAATTTATTAATTAATCCATTGACCTTTCGGAGGCCCGAGCGTAAATAAATTCAAGGACTAGCATACAATTTCTTATAATATTTATAATCATAACACCATACATTTCATTTCATTCTATAATCACTACCTTAATCCTTTTAACTTATAATTACTTTTCATATCACATTTTCTAGTCACTAGCCCCAATCTCGTTCCCTGACTATCTGGATATGGGGTATGGAATGGGGGTGCTCTATGAGCTTAAGCCACCATATTCATTTTGATTTCCCATCAAGAGCACTCCACGAGCTTAAGCCTCCTTGACAAATCATGATATATCTATGTAAATGAGACTAAAGGCATTCCACAAGCTTAAGCCACATTGTCTGATTATAATAAATCATCTATATATAACTGGGATCAAGGGCACTCCACAAGCTTAAGCCACCTTGTCCCAAAAATATATAACTAGTTCGGTACCATAAATCCCCTTAATGGCACACCATCTATCCTAATTCTAGTCCACAGGAAGAGAAATGGGCATTTATGTTAAAGCATCTTCTTATTTAAATCTCATTCTTTCTTATTTCCATCATGTTACATATAACGTATGCATGTCACATATCACATTTATGCATATCGACATGTTTTCACATGTTTCTACATCATACTTTAACATTTATGCATAATCAGCATGTAACAGACCCAGCAAAACATCATTTAAGCATAGGTCACTATTACTATGAATAGTATCTTCACGGCCATGACAAATATGGTTGGCCGTGAAGCATGGTCATGAAGGCTACTGCCTCTATGTTCATGGTCATGACATATTCAGTATGGTTGTGACGCGGGTTGTGAAAGGTCCTAACTTGTGCCTATGATCAAATCACTTCCTAAACATGCATAGACATCATCCATGATCATTGGACACCAAAAAAAACAAGTTATCATAACTCAAATTATTCCCCCAAAATGGGGTCACAACCAAACTCACAACTCATGCTTTACACATACCTTGTACTCACTTTAACACATTTACCATTTTCATGCTCTTTATCACTTTTATGTTTAATAATATTACATTACTTGTTAAATAAGCATGCTCAACATAACAATTCTCAACTTGTCAATTAGAGAACTTACCTCTATTATGCCATTCCCTTCGGGCACCTTAAGTGCTTTCATAGAGCTTGTGCATTTACCTATTTATAAATTTTCAATATTGACACATACATATTATTCAAGTTCCATAAGATGTTACTTATGAAATCCTCTTATAATCATATTCATCTTTGTAATGCTTAGCTTACTTCTTTTATCATTAACCTCAATTCACGTCATTCAATATTCATTATCTTATAATCGTAATTCCTATCTACTATACCCATACCATTATTAATCTATTACATCTTTCCATTTCCATCTTGCTTTCTAATTTTTTTTAATTAACATGTCAATTATCACATTTTCATGACATTCAACATATTAAAGATGCATATATGTACTTACATCTATGGAGCTCACTCAAACCCAAGCTTTAAGCTTGCCTAGCCTCCTTAGTGGTTAATTTCCACCTTTCAAAGGTATCACCTAACATATTTACAATTATTTCTCATTAACTCAAGCTATATCTCAATATCTATAAATATGATAAATATGTATAATCATAAATCTAATTCCATAATTCCCAAAAAAAGGTTATTAAGCATATTTTCAACTCAATATCATAGTATCTCACATCTAATAACTTCAAAGAACATAAATATAGACAAAATCCAAACACCCTTAATTTCCATAACCTCTCTTCCATGGCTTTCAAACCAAACAACACAATCTCTATATATAACTTCATAATCATAGTAAAGAGATAGGGTTCTTTTGTTTTCTTATCTCTTGATGGTAGAATACACACTTGATCATGCAAGGAAACTTGCAGTCCCTTTTGCACCAATTTTCTCTCTCTCCTAAATCTTCACCAAAATGGATAATTCCTTCAAATCTTACTTTAATCTTGTTTTTCCCTCTTGGTTTGGTGTTTAATTCAGTCAAAAACCACAAAGAATCACTCTCTTGATGTTCTTAGGTGTCTATGATATGTTCTTAGTGTTTAAGGATGGAAAAGTCGGTGAAAATGGTGATAAGAATGCGGGAAAAGCTTTTATACAGACCTTTTCATGTTAATAAAGGTCCCTTTTCATGCCCATGAAGAGTTACTATAACAATTGACCTTAGACAGTCATGTTTATCCATGAAATTTGACTATCACGGTCATGACACCTCCTTGTCGCAGTCATGACACCTTAATTTTTCAAATTTATTTATTTATTTCACCCCTTTCTTGAAACTGAAGCCACAATCGGCCAATATACTTTACATAGACCTTATATATACCTTCATATACCTCTGATATACCTCTCATATATTCTCAAAACTTATCATATATACATGTATTTTATATAGCTTCTAAGCTCCCATCGGCAGGTGTTACAAATCAAGTACATTGGCTACAAGACAATCATATGGATTATCTACTCAAATGTCAATGATAGTCTCATCATAGCAATAGTGCAAGTATCCTTAGACTTGAGGTACTCAAGGATGGATAACGATTCTATACTTTGACTCCATTCTTTGCTACCTTACAGTGGTCGCTTATTGTGTAACACCCTCCCATATAGCATATCAAAATGTTACACAAGAGAGTGCTACCACATTCATGTTACTGATCCTTTAACCATTATTCACTTCTTAGCCTTTACTATTTGAACATATTATGATATCATTCATCTAATAATCCTTATCAACATGTAACCATATAAATAATCATCATGCATTCATGTTTATTAAGTAATCCGTAATCAATAAGTCTGTAATCAAGGCTACACACGCCCAAATGAAACAACCATACAAGATCTTAAAACCATATGTTCATAATGCAACAATCCTTATTAAAACAAATGTCCAATGTCCCAAAATGTATGAATAAAGTAAGATGCATAAAATATGAGCTAACTCTGAATCTGGAAGCTCTAACTTGCTTGGCTTTTCTATATCAACTCTTCCTAAGGCTCCATACCTGCGTGCAAGAAACCCACACGCTAAGCTATCCAAGCTTAATGGTAAATATAATCATATAAATTCTATCATACATATCATACAAATTCAATTCATATAATTCATGGTATAAAACAACTCTTCATATTTCAGTTCACGTTAATCATAGCCATGTGATCATACCAATCAATCTATTAAACAATAACAGTAGCGTACTTGGTGAGCATAAGCCATTTCCTATAATCATATTCATTGGAGAACATTTTTCTTGTTTTCTCGTTATCCAATTAATTTGCCTAATTACTCTATACTAGAGTACCTACTACAGGTCGTGAATAAGGGCACTCTCGGAGCTGAAGCCACCCTACCCACCTAACCATGACTGTCTAAATCTATATCTGAGTCAAGTGCGCTCTCAAAGCTGAAGCCAACTTGATTGAAAAATAAGTAATTGCTAGCATAATGGGTCAAGGGCGCTCTCGGAGCTGTAGCCACCTTGCTCGGAAATAAATGCATGAATAATCATACGGTATTGTAACCACCCTTAATGGCATGTCTTTTATCCTATAGTTAGTCCTAGTACGAGTAAAGGCATTAAAGTCTTTTCCTTTATTCGCATGATCCATAATCCTTAAACATAATAATGTTTCCATTTATCGCATGGCAACATGAGTAATAAAGCATATCATTATGTAAATCCTCATTTCCATAACATGCCACATCATAATCTGTAACACCTTATACCTATGAATATCACTTATACTTATATCATATTATCATATATTGCATAGAATAAGACATAGTCCTATTTATAATGAGGGATAATTTTTTTTTTTTGGGATCATATAACATTATCACTTTGTAGCATTTGACAACTCAACTAAGCATCACATCCTGATTATAAACCTAATATATGAAATATGTTAACAATTCAGACACTATGTTCAATTATTTCAGTTAGAAAGGTTAAAGCCAAATACACATTTACACATCATTGCATATTTAGTAATTTATACATATACGGATACATAACCCAAAATCAAATGTCATGTTCCTATACATATGTGCAATGCAAGGAGAGATTGGTGAGACTCGGTCGGTGACTTGTGATCCATGTCCTCTCTATGGTATGCACCTCCAAAATGAGCTAATTACTCTTCTTTGCTTGAAAGATGATGCAATTTGGTGAGTTACAGCTCAATGAGAATAATTATCAAAAGCTTTCTAAAGTACCAAGCCAATCACAGTTACAAGTAATAATCGTCATTCGTACACATTTTACATGTCATTCTATTTATCAATACCACATGAATATAAATAATATTAATTCATGTAAAAATTTTATTTGCTTATGCTTATGTCATTTTCTTATTGTTGTGACTAGGCTAAATAGACACTGTCCCGGGTTTCCATGTGAACATTTGCATTTGCTAGCTACCTTGATCATTTGTAACATTTGCACAATTGTTAGGCCATAGGCCTTTTCTTTTGCTGAACATTTGTTTGGGCCATAGGCCTCTTCTTTTGCTTTTCAATGCTATTTAGCTGGTCATAACGCCTTTTAAGTCCATATGCATATGCATTTGCAACAATCATTATACATTTCAGTCAACTTTGCCTTATACAAGGAAACATATACATGTAATCCAAACATGTACTTTACATCTAATACAGTCTCATTGGCCATATCATAGCAATCATGTAATTCAAATAAAACAAATCAAGTCACATTACACATAGCATATAATAATCACATTACATGTAGCACGTAATAATCACATTACACGTAGCATATACCAAATAATTCATTTGATAATTAAACTCACCTTTTCGTTTGCTAATAAGCCTCTATCTTACTATCTTTCACTTCCTTGAGGCTCTCTAATATTCTGTGGACCTAATTGAATGTATACATGGTCAATTAGTAGCTAAATAAACTTAGTGAAACTTAAACAAATTGAAATATACATTCTAAGGACCACTAACTAGGGTTTGGTCTAATGGCAGTGTGACCTTCATGTGTTCCTTAACTCATAACTTTTTCTATACTAGTCCAATTTGTATGATTCTTATTTCTAATTAAAGCTAACATTTATAGATACCATATATCTAAATTTCAGACAAATTGGACCATTGTGGAATATTTATGCAATTTATAAACATTTTATGTTCTCTGCCCTATTTTTGACCATAGGCAATTTTGAGACACCAATTTTGCTTCTTCATATCTTAGAACGTGTAAGTCCTATTTGTATGAAACTTTGTATACACATAGATATGTTAAAATGGAACATTTTTTATGGTGATAAATTTCATCCATTCTAACTCTAAGGTCCTCATATGGTAGGGTAATTTGGACTGGTCAGAAACAGGGCTGGCATCCTGACCAGTCTAAATTTTGAAGGCTATAACTCACAACATACATAACATATTGAGGTGAAATTTGGGCCAACTTTTAGCAGAGATATGTACCTATAACTTTTATGTTTTGACTATTTATAGATTATGTCTATAAGGAGCTCAAAATTGGAAAACAACTAACTGGACCTGCCCAGGACACTAAGCAGGCAGCTCAAATATGGAACAGGCATGACTCTCTTACCTATAACTCAACATCCACCCATAATCTGGTCCTGAAATTTGGTATACAGCTAGATAACACCTATATCTACAATATGGTGAGATTCCTCCAATACTGAATTTATCATATAGAAACAGAATCGAAACAGAATCAAAACAGAAAGTGATTTAGCTAGGTTCCTCAATGGAACCAGTTTCAATCCGATGCCTATATCTTTCTACAGAAACCAAATCATGCAAAACCATTTATATATCCTTAAACATAAGACATAAATCTACACATTTTGTGTTTGACATCTTTCCACAATCAATCTCTATGGCTTTCAAAATCGAGTTAAAAAACACTGCTTGTGACTGACCCGAATCAGTCATAATGAACACTTAAAGGAGAAGAGATGATTACTTACCAAGAACGAGCTTTCAAGGGCTGAATTTACAGCAAAACTTAAGTGAAACAATGAAAAAAAGAAGGATCTTATGGGGGAAGAAGAAGAAGAAACGGTTGGGGAGAAAAGGCTATTTAGAATGTGTGAAAAACAACAAAATGGGCAGCACTAATAAGCCAAAAGCTGCCTAACTTTCTTTGTCCTTTCTTCCTTTTCCGTTTCTTTTCTTTTAAATTTCTATCATTTAATTAATTTATTTTCAATACCTTGTCATCCTTATTTAATTTATTACTTGACACGTGCAACTTGCTCTTATTACGATAAACCGACCGATAGCAAGTCTACCTCGTGAGCATGTTCTAGCTAAAATCCCTATATATGCATGTGTTTTGTATGAATGACATTTATAAAATGAATACATCCAAATGGAATGTGTGTAATAATGCATATGGGAAAGTCGAGGATGTTACATAATCCATGTATCATCATATATATTTCCCATATACCTTAGGTCATAACATAGCATATCATTCATTCAATTATAATTTCACATATTCTTGTTTCTCAACTTCATATCATGATACTCAAGGCATATGTACCTCCAATACCATCATTACTAGTATCACAATAGTTCATACAAGTAGGTATATATCGTAGCATGCTAGGGCGTATCACTATAGCCATGTGCCGCTGGCCTTACCCATCATGGGGATGTACAAGCCTGGGGTGTGACACCCTCCCATATAGCATACTAGCCCACTATATGAAGGAGTGCTACTGCATATATGTTACCATCCTTACTATTATGTTTCTTTTAGTCTTTAACTTTTTATCACATTAATATAATGATAATAATAAGCCTTATCATCATCCATGATGACATAAAACCATAAACCGTATATATGATACATCCCATACATAAATATGACAACTGAATTATATCATCTGCAATCAAGAGCTAAACACGCCTAACATAAAACATCCATACGAACCAAATCCGAAATGCCATGTAAAAAAAAAATCCAAAGTTATCCCAAACTGTATGATATGAAAATAAATGCATGAATGTGAGCTAACTTTGGATCTGACTTCTCTGACTTCTTCGTGTCAACTCTATCTACGACTCCTGATCTGTGTGTAGGAAACCCATATGCTAAGCTATCCAAGCTTAGCGGTACATATAATCATATAAATTCTAACATGCATATCACTCCAACACATCATAAGACCATCTTACAATAACGTTACATAACCAGTTCATTTTTTTATCATTTTCATGTTACCATGCCATATATCATAGAATTCATATATCAATCACTTCATATTAACATGCCGAAAATATTTCATACCGCATCAACAGTAGCGTACCTGGTTAGCGGAAGCCATTCCTATATTCATAAGGACAGTAATATAATTTTCTCTTTCCTGTTTATTCATTTAATTTGCCCAATTACTATATAATAGACTACTAGATATGGGCTGTGAAGAGGGGCACTCTCGAAGTTTAAGCCACCTACTCACCTAATCATAACTGTCTGTATCTATACCTGAGTCAAGTGCACTCTCAGAGTTGAAGCCAACTTGACTCATAACTATATATAGATAATGCTAGCATAAAGGTCAAGGGCGCTCTTGGAGCTGAAGCCACCTTCCCCGATAAATAACGCCTGAAAAATCCTACAGTACCATAACCACCCTTAATGGTGCACCAATTATCCTTTAGTTAGTCCTAGTACAAGTAAGGGCATTTTAGTCATTTCCACTTTATTCATATGAATAACATCGCATGTTTAATAAAATAGCATTTCCATGATGTCTTATGCCAACATAAACATACATGGTAACATGTTATCATTCCCATACCATTTCACATCATAATCCTGAAGGGTTTTGATCATGTATCACAAACATATAACGCAGCGGAAAATAAAAATTTTCAAAACCCGAATCAAAGGATTTTACATGTGCCAATTAAAACTAATTTAACCAAAGAAAATTCATAATTTATACCTTTATAATTTCTTGATTTTTCTTCAACATCTCACTTTGTTGGGTTGTAGCAAACCAGAACAATCCAATCTTGGATTGTCTCTAACAATATCCATATGAAGATGAGAGGATGAAACCATTAGGTGTTAGAGATGTGCCCAAAAGGCAATCACCTTAAGCACTTAGTGTACACATTCATAAAGGCATTCTTTCATTATATGTAACACCTTATACCTATGGATATCACTTATATCATGTTGTCGTATATTGCATATAATGGAACATACTCCTGTTTATAATGAGGAATTTTTTTTTTTTGAATCATATAACACTATCACTTTGCAACATTTGACAGCTAAGCATCACATATACAC
>CATIWF010010872.1:0-10272 GCA_949630135.1 Balakata baccata | reverse complement strand
ATTATTGTTATACTTTGAACGACAATATGCTATTGTTATTTTATTTACCGTACTTTCATAATATTTTTTTTATTAAATTAATTTTTCATTCTTTTTAAATTTGTATGTCCCTCATATTCTCACTTTTATATATAATATGATGATATGATATTATGATTTTTCAGTAATGTGTCTTGTACGTAATTATTAGTTATTGAATTCGTATTATAACTTATATGAAGATTACTAATTTGTCCATTATTAAGAATCATATATAAAATGGAGGTAATATATAAGTATTTTACGATCATTTTGTATGTCTTCCTATTCCTAATCATGCACATGCGTATTTTTTAATAATAATAGTAATCATCATCATCTAGATGATGTTGGTCCTACTGGAGTTGTTATTGGCGCTATAGATGCTGCTAATGCTGGTGTAGAGACTAGAGGTCTTACTGATGATGTTGGAGTTGCTTGTGATGACTATCAGGAGGCTACTTATGTTGAATATATGGTTTTAGATCAGGTATCTTAATTTTTTCTATTGGTTTTACTGTTTTTCATATTTAATATTTTGTATTTAATTTTTTAGGGTAAGAAAGCTAACTTTGCTCATAGTGAGATTAGTAATGAAGATAATTATAAACAAACTAGTACATATATATATATAATCTTGATCCGAATTTTTTTGCGAAGATAGATTATATTGTTAATATTGGTACACCGTTTGGCGTAGTTAAGGTAAAGACATAATTTATATCTATATATAACTTCTATTTAAGTCTTTGGATCCTTATTAAGCTGCATATAGTTTTAATATAATGCTCATATAGCTTTTAGTATAATACTTATATAATATACCTTTTAGGGTGCTTAACCCTTTTTTTTATTTTTCTATTTTGTTTAGGATGTCGTAAACTTGTCTATTGTTCCATATTCTGGTTTTTTTGTTCAATCAATAATTGAGAAGACTTATGTTCCAAAAAGGAATGTCAAGATATCATCGATTATGAAATCTTTATTCCTTACTGCTTTTGGTTCATCTATATAGCCTATTGTTGAGCAAAAGAAAAAAATGTCAGGAAATGCATGTTTGCTTTGGATGATAGGATTAGTAAATTCCCTGATGATGATGATTTAGAGATGTTAGATAAGTGGCTTCGAATTGAAATGAACAAGAGAAATAAGTAAGAATTCGAGTTTTAGATTTTGTAGTTGTGCTTTTTAATCTTGCATTAACATTTGTGTTTTTATTCAAGAAAAAAGTATTTGTTAGTAAGGATAACATTATTTATAGTGTAACACCTTATACCTATGGATATCTCTTATACCTGCATTATGCTATCATGTATAGCATGAGAATAAAACATAGTCATGTTTATAATGAGGGATAATTTTTTTTTTTTTTGGATCATATAACATTATCACTATGTAACATTTAACAATTTTCCATAGCATCACGGCTTGACTGTAAACATAATATATTACATATGCTAATAATTCAGACGCTATATTCAATTATTTCAGGTAGAAAGTTCAAGGCCAAATATGCATTTACACATCATTGCATATTTACTAATTTATACATATGCAGATGTCATGTTCCTATACATATGTGCAATGCAAGGAGAGAGATTGGTGAGGCTCGATCGATAACCTATGATCTAATATAGTATGCACCTCCAAAATGAGCTAATTACTCGATTCTTCCTAAAAAATGATGTAATTTGGTGAGTTGCAACTCAATGAGAATAATCATCAAAAGCTTTCTAAAGTACCAAGCCAATCATAATTACAAGTAATAATTCGCCATTCATACACATTTTACATGTCATTCTATTTATCAATATCATATGAATATAAATAATACTAAATCGTGTAAACATTTCATTTGCTTATGTTTATGTCATTTTCTTTTTGTTGTGACCTGGCTAAACAAACATTGTCCTGGGTTTCCATGTGAACATTTGCATTTGCTAGCTAGCTTGATCATTTGTAATATTTGTACATTTGTTAGGCCATTGGCCTTTTCTTTTGCTTTTGGACATTTGTTTAGGCCATAGGCCTCTTCTTTTATTTTATAATGCCATTTATCTAGTCACAACGCCTTTTAAAGTCCATATGCATATGCATTTACAACAATCATTACTTTACCAATGCATTTGTATCACATTCGCATATTGAATCGCCAATTATTTTCATGTAAGAAAACACAACCATGTAACCATGCATTTAAGTCATCCATTACTTTTTCATATCATAGTCATACCATAGTAATCATATAATTCATATAACAGCAAGCCAAGTCACGTTGCACATAGCACGCAACAAACACATGTACCAAAGAAATCGTTTGATAATTAAACTCACATTTTTTTTATATTAAGCCTCTAAATTATTGTCTTTCACTTCCTTGGGGGTCTCCAATATGTTGGGGGCCTAATTGAATGTATACTTGGTCAATTGGTAGCTAAATAAACTTATTGAAACTTAAACAAATTGAAATATGCATAATATGGACCACTAACTAGGGTTTGGTATTATATTAGTATGACCTTCATGTGATCAGTAGCTTATAACTTTTTCTATACTAGTCCAATTTGTATGACTTTATTTCTAATTAAAGCTAACATATAGGCCTATAACATATATAAATTTCAGAATAATTGGACCATTTTGGAATTTTTGAGGTAATATATATTCATGTTCTGTTTTCTGCCATGTTTCTGCCCTTAGGTAGTTTTGGGATACCAAATTTGCATCTTCATATCTTATAACATGCAAGTTATATTTTTATAAAACTTTGAATGAACATAAATAAGGTAAAATGGAACATTTTTTATGTTGACAACTTTTATCCATTCTACTTATAAGGTCATCATATGGTGGGGTACTTGTGACTGGTCAAGAACATGATTAGCATCCATACTAATCTGAATTGTGAAGGCTATAATTCACAAAATAAATAACATATTAAAGTGGTATTTGTGCCAAATTTTAGATAAGATATTTAGCTATAATTTTTATTTTTTACCATTTACATATTATGTCTATAAGCTATTCAAAATAGGAAACCAACTGACTGGACCTGTACAGGACACTAAGCAGGCAACTCAAATGTAGAATAGACATGACTCTTTTGCCCATAACTCAACATCCGCCTATAATCCGGTCTTGAAATTTAATATGCAACTAGATAACACAAATATATACAATTTCATGTTTGAGTTTACACAATTTATGGGTCCATTGTATATAAAATTAATCAAAATAGTAGATAATTCAGCTAGGTTCTACAATTGAACCAGTTCCAGTCCGATGCTAATATCTTTCCACAAACAGTAAATCATGAAAAACTATTTATATAGCTATGAACCTAAGAATAAAACTACAACTTTTATATTTTGTGTTTCTTTAGATTTGGTCTATAACTTGAAGGAAATGGAGGCCAACTTACTGCCCTTAAAATAGAATCAAGAACTATACTATGTTGTTTGTACCTTCATAAACCTAGCCTAACTAATTTCTTAACTCAAAATTAACAACACAAAAGACGATAATTACCTTAAATATGGCCAGATGATGGAGTTTAGGGCTTGGAATCAGAAGAGAATGAAGAAAGAAATGAGAAATAAGGAAATAAGGAAAAAGACAGCTTTAAGCCCTCTTTAACCGCCTTAAATCTGTTACAATTTCTTTTTTTTCTTACTTTTCTAATTATTATTATTTAATTAATTTAGTTAATTAATTCATTTATTTATTCATTATTATTATTTTCTCTACATTTTTACATATACCCAATTAATGCCAAAAAAATACTATCTAGTCAAATTATCCAATCTAATTAATTTAACTATACTAAATTTCATTTATTTCAATTTAATCATTTTATTCCAATTATTTATAATACTTTATAATCCTTATTTAAATTATAGCTAGTCACATCAACTTAGTACCATCAAAATAGACCGATACGTGATAAGTCTATCTCGTGAGCACGTTCTAGCTAAAATCCCTATGTATACATATGTTTCATGTGAATGACATTTATAAAATGAACATGTTCAAATGAAATGCATGTATGGACGGTTGAGAATGTTGCGATTCTCCCCTCCTTTTAAAAATTTCATCCTCGAAATTTGATACCTGGAAATAAGTGTGGATGCTGTCTTTTCATGTTTTCTTATGTTTCCCATGTTGCCTCTTCTTGTGAATGGTTTCTCCATAACACTTTGATTAGAGATATTTCCCTATTTCTCAACTATTTTGTCTTGTATCCAATGACTTCTACTGGTTCATGTCATCTGTAATCTCAATGGCTTGATCTTTAAGTATATGTGTAGGGTGTAATCTGTATCATTTTAACATACTAACATGAAATATATTATGAATCTAAGCCATCTCTAGTGGTAAAGCCAACATGTATGTCAATGGACCAACCTTTTCAAGAATTTCATAAGGCCCTATGTACCGTGGACTTAGTTTGCACTTCTTGCCAAATCATATTATTCTTTTCCATGGTGACACTCGAAGTAATACCTTTTCGCCTACCTCATATTCCATTTCCCTTCTGTGTTGATCAACATAACCTTTTTGTCAGTCTTGTGCTGCCTTAAGTTTGCTTTTGACTATCCCGATCTTGTCTACTGTATCCTATACCATTGCTGGTCCTCCAATTACTCGTGCACCTGTTAGAGATGTGCCCTAAAGGTAATTGCCACAAGCACTTAGTGTACACATTCATAAAGGCATTCTTTCATTATATTAGTATTCATTTGTATATGAATTGATATAGATCTTAAACTGATTAATGAAAGTCCATGATATGAAACATAGCATGAAGAAAATCATGATGGGATCATGATAATTAGATTCCTATCATGTGTAATTATGTTAATATCTAAATAATCCCTAGTCATAGGATCAACAAGATGGGACATTATTGATTCGGATAGACTAGCACATGTTATACTCCTTGATTGGATCAAGCAATAGATCTCATAAGTTGTGAACATGAGATGTTCAAAGTTAACATGTAGATGCTTGCTAAGAGTAGTCAAGTATATTGGATGACATGCTATGAGATGATCATATGGATTATCTATTCAAATGTCAATGATAGTCTCATCATAGCAATGATGCAAGTATCCTTAGACTTGAGGTACTCAAAGATATCTTGAATACTGATTATGTGCTTTGACTCAATTTCTTATTGCCTTATAGAGCTCGCTCATAGGGTGGTGATTGGGTACAGCTTGAGGTATTCGAAGGTAATTGGATAGCCAACAGAGGATTCACCACTCCTGATAGAGGAAGAGTATACCCACGGCCTCTTGTCAGGATCATTACTCGGGAATCTCTGACCAGAGTGCAAATGTCCTGAAGATGGTCTTCAGTGACATGTCTAATAGAGTAATGAGTCCCAAGGACAAAATCTAACATCACTTAAGCTAGATATGATATAGTCAATCTAGCAGGAGCTGATACATAGTTCATGCTCTGAACTGAGTGGGGTGTAGGATGGTGAAAGAATAAATTGCACAAATTGTTGTCTATGGAAAGGTTCGTAGTCAAACCACTGACTTTTCGGTCAATTGGAGATCATGATGTGTTGCTGGATACCGCTCATGACTTGCTTAAATTATTTGATAATTTAAGTGGCCAACATAACCAGGAACCTAATGGGTCACACGCTTTGGAGATATGAAGATTGAGTAAAATAGCTTTGGATGGGATCCAAAATATGAGTGAATTATTTCGAGTCGGTTCGCAATAATATCGTGGGAAAAAATCACTCGGGGGAGTTGACGGGCTCGTGCAGGCCCGCTAGCCTGGCAGACCTACTAATTGGCCTACCCAACAGGGCCAGGCAGGTTGTTGCATACTAGTGCGCGTAGTAGCACGCCAATCACATATAAATTGGCCAATTTACTAGTCATGTCTCTTCACTTTCTCCTCTCTTCAATTTGATCTAGTTTTCTATATTTTTTTTGGATCTAAAAGACCCCAAAAGACAGAAAATAGAGAAGAAAAAATTTTTGGTAGAAGAAAAATTTTTGGAGATAACAAGAAAATTAAAGAGTTTAATTTTCCTCTTAAAGGAACAAACATCATTGCTAGCACTTTGAGGTATGTTCAAGCTATCTCCCTAGTAGTTTCATACTCTCATCTTCGCGTTGATATTGTTAGAGACAATCCAAGATTAGATTGTTGTGGTTTGTTATAACCTAACAAGGTGAGAAATTGAAGAAAAATCAAGAAATTATAAAGATATAATTTCTGAAATTTCTTTGGTTAAATTAGTTTTAATTGACACAAGTATAATCTTTTTAATCGGGTTTTGAAAAATTTTATTTTCTTCTATGTAATATGTATGTGATACATACTCAAAATCCTTCATTGGTATTAGAGTCACCTTGTGCCCACTAAAATTAATTTTAATTTAAGGTACAATTGGATTGTATGGTTTTGATGATTTTGGATTTTTTTTATTTATAGAATTGAAATTAATTTGCAAAATTTGTTTTACATATTTTTCTTTCTATGATCTAATCATGAGATGATTGAGGATGATTATATTAATTGAAAAATGGTTTGAATATGATTTAAATAATTAATTTCGAATTTATTACAGAATTGCTAAAAATTGCATTGTTGATGAACATGTGATGTTTTTTGGATTAATTGTTGGGGCTGTTCATATTTTTCTTATAATTTGATTATAGAAAACTTATTTAGGTACATTGAGAATATGTTTAAGCCTCTGGAAGTATCCAATAATTAATTAAAAAAAATTTTAATTAATTTTTCAAACAAACACCAAAACTCAGCTGTTTTTGGTATCTAGCGGGACTTTTTTGTTTGAATTTTTTTTGTATGTGAATATTTCATTTTCAGCACCTCGAAATATTTTTTATGTGATTAAAAATATGTTATTTTGATGTTAGATGCATTCCAAAATCAATTTACTTGAATTAATATTTCCAAATTAATTCTAGATGGTAAATGAGTTGTTTTTAGCGTCTTATGTGTTGGTTCGTTTGTCTTAATGATTTTGGCTTGTACCAAAATTATTTTGATGAACTTGAGCTGACTTAAAGATTCTTAGAATGATTATTTAAAGTTCTAAAAATTTTGAAAAATTTTGAAAATTAATTATGAATTAATTTAAGTTGAGGAAATTGCATATTTAGTATGACTAGAAAGTGGCATATACGTTAAAATTAAATTGTTTAATTTTTGACATCATAATAATTTGATTTTAAGGTGAATTAATTCTGAAAATATGAAATTTAATTTAATTTGATTAATTATTAAACTCCACATTAAAATAACATACAAAATTAAATTAACTGAAACAACAAAAGTAAATAATTTTGGTTCAAGTGTTGAATCGACTTTCAAATTTGCAATCCAAAATCATCACTGCTTGTTTTATTTTGATTTTATGCATTAGAGAATGCATGCTAGGGATGTATAGAAAGGCATGATGGATGATTATGGACTTAGGTCCAATGTGATTGAGCATGCATGAATTTTGTTTTATGGTAAATAGGGCATGCGTGTCTCTGCCTATCTCTTCTTTCTCATGTATTCCTTTTCTCATCTTACTCCCCTCAAATGTAAATTGAGGTTTTCTATTTTTGAAATATGTAATTAGATTACATAGGATTATGATATAATAGAGATGCAAATGAGCAAGCAAAGGAGATGATGCCATAAACAAGAAGACTTAGACGTATGAATTTGATTTCTATTTTTGGGTTGTAATTCATACATATACCTAGGTAAAACCTAGTCAATCTCTCTTTCGCTCAAGAGATTGACTTTAGTATGTCCATAATCATGTCATATAGTTAATGTAACTATCTTTGTATATCTATGTGATGAATGTATAATATATAAAAGCATGCAGTAATAACATGATGGGACTAAATTAACAAAATCTCTCACTAAACAAACAATTATGTCTTACGCCTTTCATTAATGTGGGCAGAACTGGAGTTCTTATAGAGTAAGAGTTGTTGAGTTGCCTCAAGCTCACTCTCTAAGAATATGTTGGAACCATTGAAATTAGATTTCATGATTAATGGGTTGGACTTAACCAAAACCATTGATTTGTTGGATTTGCGCTGTTAGTAAGATGGTGCACCAAGAAGGTGGGGTTGAATTGGTAGCTAATAGAAATTTTCGGCTTAATGGATTTCTTTGAGTGTTTGAGCAATATACAAATAAAACATAGAAAGTAAAGGAGCAAGAGAAGATTGCATACAACGATTTATAGAGGTTCGGGTGTTAACAAACCCTAGTCCTCTCCCCAATCTCAATTGGGAGTTCTACTATCTCAACTTGAGATTACAAGAGAGTTTTCTAGCTAACTCACAACTAGAGAGTTTTTCTAGCTTACCCACAACTAAGTATTTTCTCAAGGCTCACACCGAATCCAAATCCCTTGTGTTTTAATGGCTCACACAATAACCAATTCCTTGTATTTTGAACAGACTCATACACAACCCAAACAAGAGTTTTTCTCACTAGGATCGATCACTCTTATAACCTATACCCAAGTGTTTAAGGTTAATACTTCAACCTTTTTACAAAATAAGTTGGGAAATAAAATTGCAAGAAAAATAAGCTCTTGTATTCTAAGGTCTTTTGGAGGTCTATTTATGATGTTTACCTTCCAATTAGCCGTTACATATAGTGCCAAAATTATTTCTAACGTTCTAAAAAAGATTGACTCAAAGTTATCTGACAAAGATATTTTCCCGGTCAAGAAATTCATATATCCATTGGAACCTTACACGTGGCAGCCTTAGATTTGTCCTTTTCTTCAACGGCTCTTTAACAGCTAGTACCAGTCAAATGTCCCAGTCGGAAAATTTATTTTCCCGGTCGGGAATTTACCTATCTCGGTCTACATTTGCTACTAGAACTTTGAAACATCATAATACAATGTTTTTCCTGTCAAGACATATATTGTCCCGGTTTGTACTTTAGTCCCGATCGGGAGACACTGTCCCGATCGAGAGTTATTTGTCTTTAGGAAATGTTTGATTTGTTCAATAAGCAAATCACATGCAATTGACTTCAAACTTTGTACACTATCAAAATAACATTGGATGAAGATATTAGTAACATTTAATTTGATTGTCAAGATCAAAATAGAAATCAATCACCCTAAGGTTAACAATCCCCCCTTTTTGATTTTAACAATCAAACTAAGCAAAATAATTAAATTGATCATCCAAAAATGAAATTAACATGCTTAAAAACAATTATGTCAAGTTTTAAGTCAATCTATCAGGTTCCAAAGATCTCTCCCCCTTTATGTTCTTACATTTTGATCTCTTCCCTTTTATGTTCATACATTTTGATCTCTTCCCTTTTATGTTCATACATTTTGCTTATGTTTTCTTAAATTTCTCCCCCTTTGTCAAGATCAAAAAAAATATAAGCAAATATAGCATAAGATCAATCACATAGGGCAAAAAGAGAGAAGATAAGAGGGAATATTAAAAATTTTAAACAATACGATACCAAAAGATTATGCTACATAAAACGATCCTTTAACAAGGATATAAAAATAACAAATGATATCAATTGTTGGTTGCACAAACACATATCAAAAACATCAAGATAAGTCTATCATCTTAAAGCATAAAATATGAGTTTAGAGAATGCTTATCGATATGAAGACCGTTCCATGATCTTGAGACTCTTTTTCATAGAGATTTAATTCTTCTCTTGTGATCTCTTCTTTAAGTAGCTCCCCCTTACTTTATGCCAAGTTTGAGTTTTAATGGGGTTGATCACTTGAGAGAAGACATTTTGTTGAACATGTGCCTTTGACCACTTTTGGGCAACCTACAAAAGAATCAAACAATTTTTGGTACCCATTCAAATTTGGATCCATGGGGGTTAGCTCTAGCCTTCCGTATAAAACAATGCTTGTTTATGTGCCAAAATCTGTAACACCTTATACCTATGGCTATCACTTATACTTGTATCATGTTATCATGTATAGCATAGAATAAGATATTATCCTATTTATAATGAGGCTTACTTTTTTTTTTAAATCATATATCAATATCACTTTGTATCATTTAAAACTTTGTATCATTTAGCAATTCAGCAAAGCATAACAGTTTGACTATATACGTAATATATATATCACCTCACTGCGTATTCACTATATTATACATATACAGACATACAATCCAAAACACAAAAGACATGTCCCTATACATATGTGAAATGCAAGGAGAGAGATTGGTGAGGCTCAGTCGG
>CATIWF010010861.1:0-62027 GCA_949630135.1 Balakata baccata | reverse complement strand
TTCTTATTTTATATTTTATTCTACTTAAAAGAAAAATTTTATATTATTTACAAATGTTTTGATATTTGGTTTTATAAACCGTAACACTACTTATCAGTCTGGTATACGATGGTGTATACGGAAGGATAAGGGGTGTTACATAAAATGTAATATAGAGTCACTAAATTGCTATATTGATAGTTATTCCTCTTTTTGTTAATTTAAGAGTAAGTAAATAAAAAATGTGTTATATATACAAGGGTAATTTGGTCTTTATTTTTTAAAAAGTTCTTATTATTTATAAAAAGTTTCGAAATGGAGCTTTTCAAACAGCTTTTGTTTGAAATTTCAAACAACTACTTGCTAATGTTTACTAAATACTTACATATCAGCTGTTGGATAAAAAAAACTATCAGTTGTCTTGAATCACTTAATTAAACCCATTCTAAATATATTTTTAGAGAGAGATGAAAAACTTTAATTGTGATTAAATTTTGAACAGAATTAGTTTTATACTATAAAACATATAGGAATACTTAGGATTTATTAAAGTAAAAAAGAACGGATAAATCTTTATTAGAATGGGATTCGGTTGAACATGATGGATTATGTTCATTTAATCTATACTATTAATTAGTTAGAATAAGATTAAGAATTATAATTAAGGGAATGTTATTTATTTTTTTTAAAAATAAATATTTAACATTCAATTTTCACCATTTATTAGATTAAATTAATTAACACGATCTCGATCATATTCAAGCTAACTGAGAAGATCTTAATTCTTTAGGTTTTATTTTTTCAATAAACAAAAAAGTTTGATGAAATTTTATATTTTATTTATTTAACAAATTATTTTTTGAAAAATAAAATATTAATTGTCAAAAAGATACTTTTAATTTAAAATTGTTTATTTAAATAATACTTATTTGTTCAAAAATCCTTTAATTTCAAAAGCTTAAATAACTTCGTCCTTTTATTTAGCTATGATATGATAATTTAATCTAATTATATTTAAACATATCAATTTTTTTTTAATTTTTATGTTTAAAAAATAAAAACAAAATACAAAAGTGATATGAAATCGGTTATTATGTAGAAATTTTAATCAAAGGTGGGGATAAAATATTGAGGAAATTTAACCGATTTGTTCATATTTATTTTTTTTCTCAAAATTTCCGTAGTTTTATATTTTTTCAATTTGCCGAAATATTTTTCTTCTCTACTATTTTTTTTTTCAATTTTATCTTCCTTCTTTTTTTCCTTCCTTTTCTTTTTTGGCATTTTTTCGTTGTTGTTGTAGATAATCACAACTCCATCAACTCTCCAAGCACTGTCGCCTCCTCATGATATCAGTTCCCTATTACGAAGATTTAACACCTCCTCCTCCAATGAACGAACAAAAACCACCAACTCCATTTCTATCTATTTGTGACCTCGATTTTCCTCTAAATTTTCATTTCTAATTGTTCTGACTTTGTTCAAAAGTAATTTCCAACAATCTTAATTCGCATATAATTGCCCTTTTTCTCCATTTAGATAATGAAATGAAGGAATTGAATATTTTTTAATTGATGTATTTTCTTTCTATTTTATCTATTTATTACCGTTACTTATTCTTTCAATTGTTGATGAATTAAGAATAATTATTGGGAACATGAATTGGTGAAGAATTATTGTAATGTGTCACTAAAGTATTCTGAAAATATTGCTTAAGTATTTTTAATGTATTTCTAAAGAATTCTCGAGGTATATTTAAGGTATCTCCAAGGTTTTCCTAAAATATATTCGATATGTTTTTAAAAAATTTTTAAAATATTTCCAAAATGTAATCCAAATATTTTCAAGGAATATCTAATGTATAACTAAAAAGTTTCTAAAAAATTTACAAAATATTCTCTGAGTATACCAGATCAAAATTTACCCTGACATTTTTAAGGTTGCCGAATCAATATATATATAAAGTATTCCAAAAATATACTAATTGTGCAATTTTTAGTACACTTTTAATCCTAAATCTATCATTGGCTATTCCTCTTGAAATCCATTGATGGCTAAAAGCTGCTGACTAGCGCCGGAAGGATTTTACTATAATATAATTTCTTTCTAATCTCAAATATAATATAATAAATAAATAATATAATTTTTAAATATAAAAAAGTTGTAATATATTATATCAAATTTTAAGTTTACAAGTAATAACTTTCTCTTCGAATTATTCAATGGATTATGGACTAGCATTTAGATCCCACGTGTAAACGATCACACTGGACCACTTTCTAATACCCCATATCAAGATGTGCACCGTGGATAATCTCCACCAATTTAGGGTTTAATCGGAAATCTAAGAGTAACAATCAAGAAGAAACCATGTCCACGGGCAGGAAAATCACGTTGAAAAGTTCCGACGGGGAAACCTTTGAGGTAGACGAGGCGGTGGCTCTCGAATCCCAGACGATAAAGCACATGATTGAAGACGACTGCGCCGATAACGGAATCCCTTTGCCTAATGTCACCAGCAAGATCCTTTCTAAGGTAATCGAGTACTGTAAGAAGCACGTCGAGACTCCTAAGTCCGAAGATCGTCCCTCTTCTGTCGACGATGAGCTTAAGGCCTGGGACGCTGAGTTCGTCAAAGTTGATCAGGCTACTCTCTTCGATCTCATACTGGTTCGATTTCTATTTCGTTTTAGCTTTTATAAATTTTAAGATCATCATATTGGTGCGTTGTGGTTTGGGTTCTTCATTAGGTTTTGCATTTTATTGGTATACTTAGGGCTGATTAATGGCCCTTTTCATACTCCCTTATATCTGTGGATTTGAGATGTTTTATATTTTGAAGATTTGTTTGTAATCTTGCACATAACCCTGATTTGAATTTTGACTAGGGCTTTGACATGCTTTAGGTGTTGTACTGTGAAGAATCTGTTGTCTAGATTTTTCCTTTCCCCTCCCTCTCTTATTGTAACACTATACTTCTATCTTATGGTTTCTATTTGTTTAATTATCCGAATTGGAGTTTGGAACATTAGTAGCTATAAGTAAGATAATGCTCAAGAATTCTGTTTGCCGCTTATTCTTTATGTTTACCATTGTAAGGAATTAAAGGATGTATAGGCGGCCATTTTGTTTTTCTGTGTTTATTAGAATCTAGCTACAGCACTATGCCTAATCTTTTGTTTCCAATGTGCAACTCACATTCTACGGCTGAAAGAGCAATCAGTTTTCCATCTCTACCAAAGAGTATAATATGCTTATTACTCTTGGAGCGACATGCTATTGTAACAAAAAGTTAGCTTGAATTGGTCCAAAATTATGTTACTATTGCAATGTTGGAACATTGACATATTGGCACACCACTGGAAGGAAAAGTGTAAAATTTAACTGAACTTTTGTGTGTTCTCTAGGCTGCCAATTATCTGAACATCAAGAACTTGCTGGATCTCACTTGTCAGACTGTAGCAGACATGATTAAGGGCAAAACTCCGGAGGAAATTCGCAAGACTTTCAACATCAAGAACGACTTTACACCTGAGGAAGAGGAGGAAGTTCGCAGAGAGAACCAGTGGGCTTTTGAGTGAAAGTCTGTGAACTTGTGTCTTTTTCGCCATTCTGCTTCTGTGTTGGACTTGGTGTTTGGAACTTTGTTTGCAAGTAATTGTTAATTTACTTGCTCCATTCCCAACCCAAAACAATGACCAACTCTAATGTCTGTCTGTAAACCTTTTATTATATGTTAATATGGAAAACACTGTTCATTGATGTTAAGTTTGTGTTTTAATTGATCAATGTTGGGTTCTTAATCTAATTTTATTATTATGATACAATGCATTAAAATTTTGGTGTGTTTTCTTTGGATTTAGAAACAAGTTTGATGTGATTTAGAGAGTGCATACCGCGGGTGATGCTTGGTAACTTGCAAGCCTAGTTGCCCAGAGATGTGTTAGATTAGGAAAGCCCGAAATTCAAATGTCCCATGTTAGTATAGGTGAAAAAATTGATAAAATATCAAAGGTTAGCAAGCATTTAGAGGCTGCTTCGTGGAGTTTATGCTCTGCAACAATTATTATTATTTGTAATTTAACTTTGCAACACATTGTTCTTAATTCACTTCCCACTGCTTTGATTGCTTACAACAAATGGGGTTCGGACTTTGAATTTTCCATTGAACCACGTAATTGCTCCAAAACCTCCATTTTGAATGGTTGATATTGCCTTGAAGTAAACTTGGTAACTTAGTCTCTGTCCATTACTCGTAAATTGCAGCTCAGCAGGAGTAATTCCAACTTCCATTCCATTTGGCACCAACATTAATGCATGATATGTTGAATTACCATCTCCACCAACGTTTGTAAGAGTTCTGCTTACGGTCTTACTCTGGTTTACAGTCAGGTTGGAAATTGCTATGGATGGATAGTTGATATTAGATATAAGATCAGAGCTTGAATCCTTGGGACAAGTAAAATTGTCCAGCAGAGTTTTTGTGATGATTTTGATGTCGGATGTATCAAATCCATAATAACAAAGAAAGTTTAAGTAGTCAGTGGTGTTTGTCTCATAAACCAACCCTGGTTGCAGCGGTCCAGTTGTGCCAATTTCTCCTGCCCCATAATCATAAGCTGTGGCAGTGGCACCTGAATCCGTTGTTATGGGTTCATTAACGTTGTTTGTTTGAGATGCTGCATCCCAAAAAACTGAGGTAACTAAATGCATCTAAAGGAATTTGAATTATTCAATTCATATTTTGTTCTTAGATGTTAACCTGTCGTCATAATGGCTGATTTGATTGCAGAGGGACCCCAAGTGGGGTTCTGCAATTTTACCTCTGCGGCAATTCCAGAAACGTGGGGGCATGCCATGGAAGTTCCTGATATCACGTTGAATCGTGGGGGCTCTTTACCTTCAAGAGCCTCCGCTGTGTCATTTCCCATCCATGCTGCAAGTATGTTAACTCCTGGTGCTGCAATATCAGGCTGTGAAGCCATAAAACGAGGTTAGAGTTTATTAGTCGGTCCTTAATTTAAATCAAAGTTATGCTTTCACAATGCTAATAGGATAATTGGGATGAGTAATTTTGCCTTGAGGATGTTCCTCGAGACAGAAGAGGGACCTCTGGATGAGAAGTATGGAATCCTCGGCGCTGGCTTATATTTTGTTACTGTTGCAGTAGGTAAGATAGTTGCAACTGGATTTCTGAGGAAGTCTTCAAATTTGTCAGTAATAAGTTGGTTTAAAACACTTAAAACAAGTTTTTTGTTGGTTTAGCTGATCTTTCACTTCAGCTCATGAAAATAGCCTTTATCTTACTGGGTCGAGTTTATGTAGGAATAGATTTCATCTGCGTCCTTTGAACTGACCACAGTCATGGGGAAGTTAATATATTTTGAGGCAACTGCCCTTGTCTTGTCATCAACCAGAATTACACCGATTCCTCCCTTGCTCTGCACTTCTGCCATCTTCTCAGTTGGTGAGTACCCATCATTATCATTATCACACAGCACAATCTTCCCTTTGATCACATCCTTATTCACGGCGCCTTGCATGCAGTTCCTGAACCAATGTTTTAGAAATATAGATTTTAGTGCCATATAATAAGTTCAGATTTTATGCAATCTGTTAAACTTTTATGTTTTCTTTTCCAGAATTTAGTCACAAGGTTTTTGAAGGTCAAACTTTTATGTTTTCTTTTCCGGAATTTAGTCATGAGGTTTTTGAAGAAATAAATATGTTCCTGGTGGCTGGGGGACTACATAGATATCGCATACCTTGCATACTTTTCTGGGACATCAACTTCCTTGGCTGACTTTGCATATATTAAAGGGAGCACTGGATTTTTTCCGATATTAGCAAAATTTATGGCTTCACCCTGAATGAGAGAACTATCATTTTATTTTTAGTTGCTAGCATCAAAATTAATTCAGCATGTGCACTTAGTGTTAAGTGTGACTTAGCTTCTAATTGCCTAGCAGCAAAGTTCAAATAAAAATAAGATTCAAGTTGAACATGCATGGAAACATGGTTGCTGTTAAAAGTATCATTACCTTGATCACTTTGCTTCCACCCAACAAAACATCAGACTCGAAATCCCTGTCAATGGTAGTAGCAGCAACAGTCAGAATCCAGGGGGCAGCATTCACAACTGTTCCTGATGTAGGCCCGTCATTGCCTGCAGAACAAACCACAGTGATCCCATTCTCAACAGCATGGAATGATCCGATAGCAATTGGATCCCTTTTCAAATCTGGCATAAACGATGCAGGTGAACCGAGTGATAATGATAGTATGTCAACTCCATCTGCAATTGCATCATCAAATGCTGATAGTATGCCAGAGCCATAGCATCCATTCACTGAGCATACTCTATAGACAGCTATTCTTGATCCAGGTGAGCCACCTTTTGCAGTCCCTTCAGCTAGACCATAGTAAGATGCATTTGAGACCAGAGATCCTGCTGCAGTTGCAGCTACATGAGACCCATGTCCAATCATGTCTCTAGGCGTTTGATAGATTTCATCTTCTTCATCATCAGGGCCATCATAAAATCTTGCTCCTATAACTTTCCTGTTAAGCAACAAACACTTGAGATCTTAGACACAGAAGCAAAGAACGATCAAAATTAAGGAATTTGAGCAATAGATTTTTTGTTACCTATTACAATTGGAGGGGCTAAAGCTATGACCCTTTACACAGGTTCCCTTCCACCGTGATGGAATTGGACCCATATCTTTGTCACTGAAACTCTCTGATTCAGGCCAAATACCTGAAATCCACCTCTTTTGTTAGAGAAAAGAATTAAGTGCTGTGTTTGAGGTTGAGTAGTGTTCAAGGTTCACCTGTGTCTATGATTCCAATGATGGCATCCGAACCTGAGGAGGATGAGCTAGAGACTGAAGTGGGTTTTGAGTCAATCTCAACATCAGTTTGATATTTCAAGAAATCCCATGAATGAGTAGTATGAAGCTGATAGACAGGATCAGGAAAAACTGATGCAACTTCAGGTTTCCTAGCTATTGATTGTGCCTCCTCTTCTGATAAACGAGCTGCAAACCCTGAGAATCCATGTCTGTAGCTGCGTACTAGAGAATTGTTTTTCCTGGTGTTGAATAATTTACCGCTAAATTTTGTGTTCCTGCTATATCATATTTGAAGAAAAGAATTCCAACAAAAAAGAAAAAAGAAACAACTCACTGTTTTGACACAGAGCTTAGAAGCTGGACGTAGTGGTTCTCTAAGTAAGCATTTCGGGCACCCATATAAACAATATAAACCTTATCTTTCTGTGCTGCAGCTTCTGTTGCCTCTTTAAGAGAAAATAAAGAAAAGAGGAGAAAGAATACTGTAAGAAGTAGTTTCATGGCTTTGATTGATACAGTTAAGGAAATGGAAATTGTGTCTGGTTTTAGTGATGCATCGTTATATATATACATATATCCCTGATAGAGTCATTGTCCACTTAACCTATTAATGATATTTATAATTATAGAAAAATGGTGGGTGGGTTAAGTGTCTGCTCTGAAATTGCACTCTCATCATTTGATATCCACTTATAGTGCGTGAGTGCTGAGCTTGGCAGATTAGCAAGGTGGTGGCGGTAGTGGCGGTTGCTCAGGGAAGTGGAGATAGGTAAAGATGATATTTCTCTACTTGGTGGAGTTCATTATATCTTAATTTTATCATAACCGGAAGCAACAAGGCATTTGAGCAGCTGCACCCCTCATGCCATTTGAATGGGTAGCTTTCCTACATAGCAGGGAGTCTTCTTTCTCGCTTAAAGAAAGGATTTCTTTTCTTGCTTGCTTTGATTTTTTTTTTTTTTTTTCTGGTTCAATCTAATCATACTACTTAGTATATGCGGCTGGTTATTGTTCAAATGTTCATGAACTCGATTTACCAGCATGTTATGTAAAAATTGTCACGTCCGCAATCACAGTATTATCGGAGTTCAAATTAGTAGATGTGACAATTAATTACATGTTTATTATGAATTGCAATATTAAAATTATATAGGTTTTATCAAAATTCAAAATAAAATTCTAATGCACAAAATTTTGATTTAAAATTTAAGAAGAATTAAAATTAATGAAAGTTGTTAAATGATGGGAGTTTGCACAAAATGGAACCCACTTCACGGTCAAGAATTGACAATATAATTGAGTAATTAAGCAGCTTAGGATATCAAGCACATGTGATCCTTTTGAAAGGGAGAAATCATCATTTCTTATGCAAATTCATAATTTTGATCCATATTCCTGGTGACTTCGCATCATTATTTTCTTTGGCACACGAGGACAAGAATTTGAATCGGGTGTCATAAATAGTTGCTAATTTATGTGTAAAAAGTTAGTTAGATTAATGACCGTAAACTATACAGCAAGAGATAATTATTTTTTTATATTCACCATAAAAGTAATAAGTTTCTACAAATATTAATAAATGGTGGATTGGCAGTGAAAAAATTCAAACTCAAAACCTTTTCAAATTCTTACAAGTAAAAATAATATTAACCAAGTCATTTTTTAATGTGTATGTAAACAGTTATTAATCTATGAAAATTCAGTAGAATAAATAAAAAAAATTAAATATAATTAAATTAGCCGTTGAGGACTTGATAAATTGATTTGTAAATACTCAGAAAAAAAAATTATATGGATAAGATAATTAGGATTCCATTAAAGAAGTGCATTGCATCACAGAGGCACCCAATGTTTATTGCTTTCTTTGGCAAAGATGAAACCAATAATATGGAGAGGCACTACTTCCCTCGCCATTCCATGTGTATGACCAGAAAATGTGGATTGTTATTGTTATGCTTCTTTTATCAAATTGCATCTTGCTGATTTCATGATCATGAGCACTCAAAATTGATAAGATCAATCATTATTTTGTTGCCCACTAATTAATCCCCAAACTTCGAGTCATAAGTATAACGCCGCGAGTTTAGAATCAACCATATTAAAATTTTCAATCTTAAATTTTAATTAACATTACAACTGTAATAATTATTAGTTTAGTAGTATTGATTTAGAGCTTTTAATATTTTGAATTCGAATCTTTGCATTAAAAGAAGTTACAAAACATTTTTTTAAATAATAATAATTTAACCTTGGAAAGCTTTCAGGAAATAGAGAATTAAAAATAGAGGACTTTTCCCGAAGTTTTTGTCAATTTTATTAACGGTTTTGCCATGTTTTCACTGTGATCTTTATTATTTTCATTTTTAGCGATTTTTTTCTTTTCAAATTTAAGAAATACTGAATATTTATCTAATTTTTTTGTTTAATTGAGAAAGAAAATGACTATTTTGTATCTTTTAAATATAGATTAATAGTTGAATTAATTTGTCTAGCCATGCATTTATTTATTTTTAATTATTGTTTAATTAATTTAATTAGCAAAAGAAATATGTAAATTTATATTTAATTAAGGTTATTTACTTTAATAAATCTTAAGTGTTTGATAAATCTTGAGTGTATGTCTTTGGTTAATTTTTAGATAAATTTTGGATAAACTTTATGTAACTTTAATTTTTATTAATTTTGTAGCAAAGATTAGGTAAATCTCAAGTAAAACTTGAGGCAAATTTTGGATAAACATGTTCTAATTTTAATTTTCATCAATTTTTTGGGTAAATTTAGAATAAATTTTAGATAATTTTTTAGTAAATTTTAAGTAAATCTTGTATAACTTCAAATTTCATTAATTTTCTGGTACATATTTAATAAATTTTAAATATAATTTGAGTAAATTTTATGTAAATTTTGGATAAACTTTTTATAATTTCAATTTTCATTAATTTTCTAGTAAATATTGGATAAACTTTAATAAATCTTGATTAAACCTTGTGTAAATTTAATTTTCATATAAATATTGAGTAAATTTTAGATATAATTTGAATAAATTAAGTAAATATTAGATAAATATTTTATAATTTCAAATTTTATTAATTTTTCGGTAAATTTTGTATAAATATTGATATTAGATAATTTTATAATTCTTTTTAAGTGCTTCTCTCATGTTTGAAAAGAAAAAAAAAAAAACTTTAAGACGAGATGTTTTTGTAAATATTTTGGCGTTTAGTTAAGGTTTTGTAAAATTCCCTTAGGAATGATCTGTACTTTGACCAATAGAGAAAAAATAAAAGCCCATTTTCCGTTTTAAATTGAGGCCCTTATAACGAACAACTGTGGGCCTGAATCTTAAGTGGGCCCACTTAGTACGATGTTTCCCGACACGACAAAAATGGATTCTTTTTTATATTCACATTTCACCTGCTTTCTTAGGTCTCTATTTCCAAAAAAGCAAATACACCTCTCTAATCAAACTGTTAAATGGCCTTTCACCTTTCGTTCTTTTTAATACATATTTAAATTTAACATTATGGTATATTAATTTCAATTTCAATTTTAACTGCCTACTTAAAATAGGAAAGTCGAATTAGTTTTCTTTTAAAAAAAAAAAATTCCAAACCAACACAATAAACTTTTGCTAATTTTAGGATAATTTTTTTTATATAAATCAAATTTATATATTAAAATATAATAAATCATTTTTGCGATTATTGTCCCTTGCAATATTTTCATCGCAAATTACATTTTCATGCAGTGTCAATTATCTATTTCTCATTTTTAAATTTTTTGTTATATATCAAATTATGAAATGTAAAATAATAGTCATATTTTACACATACAAATATGACTATTTTCCTCGTTTTCATTAGTTTTCTTTGGTTTGCTTGCCTTTTTGTATGTTGCTGAACTCTTGACTTCGTCATATAGATATTTTCTCTCGTTGACCAAACATGGGTTCTTATGCCATTTGAACCATAAAATATCATAAATGAACCATATATCGTTTACTTTAATTAGTTAATTCATAATTAATAGATTTCTACTTCGTGTTTAATTAAGATTAAACCAATCGTCTGGATGAAAAAAAAAAAAAAAGTCATCACAACTTTTAATTACTTGAACCAATAATACATCGTATAAAACACAAGATAAAAAGGAAAAAATTGAGAATAAATCATGCTAAATTATAGATGAGAAATAAGGTTATATATATATATATTTCAAAACCACATATGTCGACCGTTATATCTCATCGGATTTGAAATTAATCAAATTGAAACTAATTTTGTTCAATCAAAATATAATTTCAAAAGACAAAAAAATAACTGCATTTACAAAGCTTACACCCGAGCCGTCTAGTCAAATTAATTAGGAGACTTTGATGTTAACTCATTTACATATTTTGTAATATTAATATTAATATATAGCCAAACATGTCTCACCTTATAATAATTATGTTTGTTTGTAGCTAAGTAAACATATTACAAAAAGCTGTTACACCCTTAAGCACCTGGGCTTAATCACATTTACACCCCCTTGGTATTGGCCACAGACAACATGAACAAGAAGACAGATAGCCAAGAAATTGACTTCTCCTTTCCTTTTTACAAAATACCCACAATTTGTCCACCAGCTTGAGGTCCCAAAAACTTTTTTCCTCAGCATTTTTTTTCCCAACTGCTTGATAGAGATGTATCTAACAAAATAAACCCAAAACATTGTCATAATTAAGAAGTTTTAAAGAAACGGTATTTTGCTATAATAATTAAGAAGATTTAAAGAAACAGTATTTTGCTATCTTTTAAAGGAAATTTGTTAAGGTTTATGAAATCTAATGTATATTAGCAGAAAGAGAAAAAAAAGTTAATCTTACTTCTTAAAATGGCGCAGTTGAAGTTCTACACAGTCTGTTCTTTTTGGTAACCTGAACTTGATCTGCCATCAGCTGCAAAATTACAAATATAACAAAGACAAAGATATCGTCTGACCATCAACCAATACAAAAATGGGATCACATTAATTTTTATTTTTATTTTATTATGCAAAAAAAATAAATAAATTAGAACAAATATAAATTCTCTACTTACTCTTTCTTGCTGCCTTCTGAGCCTTGCATTCTCTTCTCGCAAGGATTTTAGTTCGAGTTCCAACTCTTGTGTGTATGCCTGCACATACCAAGAACGAAAACTCTAAAATAAATAAATAAATAAAGACAACCCATTTGAGACTAACAAAAGTAATTAGAGTCAATAGACAAGAGAGATTCCTGCTTTCTAGCCCTGGACCGAGCGGCTGATTCTCTATTCTTGATCATCCGCTTATGCCTTCGATCACAAGAATTTTCTTGATCTTCTTGCTGTCTTTTCTTGAAAATGTTGGAAGGAGAACCCAAAATCTCAAATGGAGAAACAAGTGATGAACGAATAGAAGCTTCTCCTAAGCTGTTTAACTGAAATTTTTCTGACCCCGAGTTTAAACTCAACATAGTCGCAGGTAGAGACCCCATAGAATTAATAAAATCATCAGCAACCTCGGCAGAAGAAACTGAAACTTGAGCTGAAGTTTGGTCTTTTCTTGAAGGTCTGGCCAAGAAATCTTGAAGGATCATACAAGGAAACAAAGAGTGGACATTTGTGGTGTTGGTGGGTTCCCTGTTTCTTCTTGGGCTGTCTAGACTTATATCTTTCCACATATCTTCCATGGCTTTTCTCGCTGATGATGACTTCACAGTTTCAGGAGAAGGAGAAGAAGAAGAAGAAGAAGAAGAGGAAGAATTTGAAGGGGAAATGGTTCTATCTCTGTTACTATTTTTACCATTTCCCACCGTGAATGATGACTTCATACTCAGCACTGCAGAGGTTGTTGAGAGAGAGAGAGAGAGAGAGAGATTAAGAAATGAGAAAAAAAAAAAATAGAGATGAAGAGATGACTATGTACTTTCTGATTCGTTGGGTGTGCATAAAAAACAACTGTACTACATAATTATAACATTAGCTATTTAATTATTACAAATTAAAACAAATCAACTTCCCATATATCATATTTTAACTATTTTTGTAACTTAATTTCTTCTTCTATGAATGAGTTGAATATATTGACGTGATTGGAAAAGGAAAAATTATTATTTATTTAGTTTGATATAATATTAGTATTATTTTAAAATTTTAAAATTATTCATTTTATTTTTTATAATTTGATATAATATTTAAAAAAATTTTAAAATTTGAAATAATATCTTTCTTTTCCAATAACATTAATATAATAAATTAAATTTATAAAAATATTAATATAATATAATGAAACTTTAAGAGATAAATAGTATAATTTTTAAATTTCATTTGATTTTAAAATATTATACCAAACTGTAAGGATATTAAATTATATTATTTTCAGTTCAATTCCCATTATAAAAAGTAACTTTGAGAGTTTAATGATTTAAAAAAAAAGGTAAAATAAATATATAATATATGAATATATAAAATATTTATTTAGATTTTATTAACTATGATAAAATAGATTAATAATAAATTAATATATATATAAGTAAATATTGATTTAGTTAATTAGAAAAAAAAATTCTCAATCATCTAAAAGGACATCCACATGTGAAGATACACTTATTCTAAAAATCAATTATGGATTTTATATAACTTTATATTGAAACTCATTGTGCATAAAAAAATATTTCTTTTAAAAAAAAGTATTTAGAGTAATATTCTTCTTAAACTATGATGTACCGTATGATATTATTTTAAGAAGGAAATATTTATTGGTCAATAATTTAATGCACAGACCCACATATGTAAAATAATTTTTGTTTAGGTTAATTTACATATATGTGATTATATAAATTACTTTCAACAATCATATGTTAAACCTAATCAATCACTTTTGTATTTTAAAATCAACTTCAAACCTTATTTAACAATCAAATTGAAATTAGTGTTATTTTATTAATAAACATAATTTAAACAACAAAATTGGGGTATGTGTTTAATGACAGAGAATGTAGATTAAAAAAAACAAAACTTACAAAATTTCTTCACCAAATCATATGTGACTATGTATGTATGTAACGCAATATATAAAAAACAATTACATTTCAAGTACGAAATAAAATTAAGTAAATTACTAATTCGCCATTAGATTTGATTGAATAAACTAATTAGTCATTTCATTTTTTTAAATACATTATAAAATCTCTTAGATTTAGTTAAATATAATAGTTAGTTTTTTAAGTTACTTTGACTAGAATATTTCGTTAGTCAACTATAAAATACCAAAAATACTATTATTTATTCTTTTGATAAATTTAACATTTTGTTAATTTTAAAAAAATGATAAATTTGATATTTTAAAATCAACTCAATAACACAAAAAAATTTTTGATATTTTTTAAGACAAAAAAGAAGGGTAAATTTGACATTTTATTGATATATAATGAAAAAAATTAATGGAATTATTATATAATGTATTAAACCAAAGCTGAAGGACTTCATAATATATTTCTAAAAATAGAATAACCAACTAATATATTCAACTAAATCTCAGGGAGGTTATAGTAATTTATCCAATAAAATTTTAAAATACTGTTATTTTTTGATAGATAAATATCTTCAAATATTATTATTAGTATTGAAAAAATAAAAAACTAATTTCAATACTCTCTAAGTGTGAAATTAAGTAATAAGAATTTTTTTCTTTAATTAAAAATTTCAAATTTAATTTTGAATATGTAACTTTTTTTTTTTTTTAAGAAATAAGTTACTATATAGTTAAAACAAAAAGAATGCCCGACTTCACTAGGGCCACTGGTCACTGGCTGGTACTACAAAATTAAGATTGGACTGAATCAGGTGATTTTACATATTGACATGTGGCAGACTGTTTCCTGATTTTAATTTTAATTTTAATTTTATAAGAATATCTGTTACCATATGAAGTTAGAGGAACCAATTCTCCTAGAAAAAGATAATTCAACCAATTATATATATATATATATAATCAGGATAAAATGTTTATCTGTATTTGCGTTTACAATGAGTAAAAACTTTTATGTCGAAATAATATTCTTACATTTATTTATTAATTTGTATATAATATATAACATAAAAAAACTTTTATGCCGAAATAATTTGTATACAACCAATTATTTATTATTTATTAATTTGTTATTTGAGTTCAAATTTATTTGGGAGTACTGAATTCAGGTATGTAGACAATGCGTGGCAGAATCTCAAAATTAGAGTAATCCAAACAAATAAAATATGGGTTATTTATTAGATTTGGAACATGTTGGTTTGGTACTATTGTTGTGTTGTTGCTTGCTTCCGTTTTCACTCTTGTACATACTCATCATGCTTATTTTGACGCTGCTAGAGAAATTTACGTATTTTGACGAAATAAATTATCACTATAAAATAAAAAACAATAAATGAATAAAAAACAGGAAGAAACAGTTTTTTTTTTTTTTTATTGTTTGTAATATCTATTTATAGATGTAAAAATATTACAAGAATAAAGTTTTATTTGTAAAAGAAATTTATATATAAAGATAATGATAGACATTCAACATTATCCAATAACTTCAATATTATCATAATACTCTCCCTTTGATGTCTATTTCATAGAATATATCTCATTAAATTTTACTATGAAAAATCTTGTGGAAAAACTCTAGTGAAGGAAAAATAATACACTATTCATGAAGAAATTTACGTCATAACACTATCTCATTAAAAATCTTACTATGAAAATCTAATGGAATAAAACCTAGGCTAAAGGAAAACCTTACTAGGAAAATCCAATGGGACAAAACCTAAACTAAAGAAAAAAGAGTACAGTGTATAAAAATCTCACTCTTATAAAAACATGGTTTATAATTAACAAATATCTCTTAGTTGGTGTATACCAATTTTGTTTACTAACTTTTCAAATGTTGTTGCATGAAGTATTTTTGTAAACAAATTTGTTAAATTATCAATTGATCAAATTTGATGAATATTTAAAACTTCTTACTTTTGAAGGTCATATGTGAAAAAGAACTTTGACGAAATAAGGTTGGTTTTATCTCCTTTAATGTATTATCCTTTGAGTTGCGCAATACAAGCAACATTATCTTCATATAGCATTGTTGGACTTCATTTATCAAATGAGATGTCAAATGTTTCTTTGATATATTGGATCATAGATATCAATCATATACATTTTTTACTAACCTCGTGAATTGTCAATATTTCAGCATAATTCGATGATGTGACAGTTAGACTTTGCTTAATTAGTAGAACGGCAAGATATAGCAGTATCACTATATGTAAACAAATAGCCTATTTGTAATCGAGCTTTAAGTGAATCAGCTAAATATCCAGCATATACATATCCAATTAATTCAGATTTCGAGTCTTGTAGATAAAATAAACTCATATATAATGTACCACGTAAATAACGGAATAATTGTTTCACGTCATTCTAATGTCTTCGAGTAGGTATCTTGCTAGTAAACTTAGAGAACGTTATATCGGGTATTGTACAATTAACAAATACATTAATGCTCCAATAGCACTGAGATATAATACTTTTAGACTAAATATTTTTTCACCATTTTTTTTGGACTAAAATGCCCATTTTTCACATCCAAGTATCTAACAATCATAGAGGAAAACTCATTTGATGAGATTTATTCATATTAAAACATTTTAATATCTTTTTAATATAAGTTGACTGATGGATAAAAATTCTTCTAGATAAATGCTTGATTTGCAAGCCAAAACAAAATTTTGTTTGTTCCAAATTTTCAATTTCAAACTTATTTGTTAAATAAGTTATTGTTTCTGTCAATTTTTTCAAAGTTCTAAAGATGTTTAAATCATTAACATAAATCGCAATAATAGCAAAACCATAATTTATTTTCTTAATAAAAATATATGGATAAATTGGATTGTTAGTATATCATTTATTTTAAAGATATTTACTAAGGCGGTTATACCACTTTCGTCCATATTGTTTTAATCCATACAAGGATCTTTATAGCTTAATTGAATACATTTTTCGAGATTTTGAACTATATACTTCATGCATTTTTAGTCATTCAAGGACTTTCAATATAAATTTTATTATCAAGTGATCCATATAAATAAGCTATATTGATATTCATAAGTCGCATATGAAATCATTCTAAACTTATCAAGCTAATTAAAAATATAAATGCAATTGCATCCGCAACTGAGGAATACGTTTCTTCATAATCAATTACAAGTATTTGTGAGAATTCTTGTACAACAAATCTTACTTTGTATCTCACAATTTCATTTTTCTTATTGTGTTTATGCACAAAAACTCATTTATAGCTTACTGGCTTAATATTTTCAGGTGTAAAAACAATGAGTCCAAAGACTTAATATTTTTCTAATGAGTTTAATTCTATTTGTATTGCGTATTTCCATTTATGCCAATCATTTATTTGTAGACATTCATTAACAGACTTAAATTCAATGTCCTCACTTTCCTTTGCATTATCAATTGATACTGTATATACAAATATATTATTGACAATAATTTTACTTCGGTCATATCTCTTTCTGGAGATGACATAGTTGATTGAAATTTCATTATTTTTATGATTTTCAGGTACCTTAAACTCTTTAGGGGTTACTTTCTCATATATATATTCATTTTGAATTTTTCTTAGTAAAGACCTAATAATTAACTTTCTTTGAGAGCAAGCCGAACATGAAAATTCATTAGATTATAGAATTTTCTGGTTCTTCAATGGATGACTATATGAGCTCAAACTAATTTTTTGCATCATTACTGATCTAAGATGACCTAAACAATCATGCCAAATAAGAAATGTATTCGAGTTAATAAACTTCTGGCTTACTACCACATTTGAATTAACTATACACATATGTGTGTAATATAAGCTAGAGGATAAAGCATGTACTTTCTCTAATGCATATTTATTACCCATTTCAAGGGTTGCAATATAAAGATATTCAATATTCTCATATTTGTAGTTTCAATATGATATCTATTTCAGCGAATATCTTTAAAACTCAATAAATTTTTGTGAAATTTTGGAGAGAATAATGCATTTCTAATAAATAAATATATACCTTCAGGTAGTAATATATTTGTTATTCTGAAGCCTTCAACTATTCTTTTACTACCAGATATTGTATTAATATAAGTTTCTCTCATTATTATGTGAGATAAATATTTAGTCTTTTAATATGGTGTGCGTGGTTGCACCATGATATATAAATCATCATCATTTGCTCTTAATCCTACTAATGATTGAGTATGATCTATGATATCTGCGTAAAAATAATAAATAAATGAAAATATAAAAATATTTATAAGAAACATAGTAATAATGCAATTAAAATTAATCAAAAAATTATTCAAGTTACTAACACTTTGAACTAGTATTTAAAAAAATATATAATCAAACTAAAGAGCTAAAAGAAATAATTAATTATTAGACATTTATATTGTCATCACCGATCAAATGATCTATTTTTCCTTGAGGATCCTCAAAAAAATATGACACATTTAAATGTGTGAAATCATCAAAATTATCACCAAAATCATCATTTTCTGCTAAATTTGCTTCGATATTTTTTCCTTTTTTCTTCAAGGACTCTTGATAGAAATCAGTAAGATGCTTAGGTGTACGACAGGTACGAGACAAATGTCCTTTCATGCCACATCGATAGCATTGATTTTCTGAATTTTACTTTGATTCATTATTATCTTCACGATTCTTCCACTTCTAGTGGAAAAGATGCATTATTATTTCTATCACCACGGTTGCTTTTATTATGATTTCGGCCACAACCTTGGCCACGTCTTCGATCACGATTATTTTTTTGTCATCTTCCTCGTACATATCCAATATTATTATTATATGTTGTCTCGTTCACTTCAAGGAATGGAGCAGAACCAGTTGGACGAATTTCATGATTTTTCAATAGGAACTCATTATTTTGCTTAGCAACAATAAGATATGAAATTAATTCAGAATATTTGTTAAAACATTTTCTCGATATTGTTGCTGCAGGAGCATATTTCGAGGTATGAAAGTAGTAAATGTCTTCTCTAACATATCATGGTCAATAATATTTTATCCACATAATTTCAATTTAGAACTGATTATAAAAACTGCAGAATTATATTAACTTACAGTTTTAAAATATTGCAATCGTAAATGTATTCATTCATAAACGAGCCTTTGGAATGATGATCGATTTATGATAGTCATATATTTCTTTCCAAATTTTCCAAAGAACTAATGAATATTTAACTGTTAAATATTCAAGTTTTAGTCATACATGAAGATGATGGCGAAAAAAAATCATTGCATTGGAGTAATTTTGTTATGATTTTTAATTTTCATATTTAATTGTGTTTCTAAGACCCACAGCATCCAAATGTATTTCGGCATCTAATATCTATAACAAATAATTCTTGTTTGTAATGTCGAGCTTCACAAATTCGAGTTTTGTCAAATTAGACATTATTTATATAAAAATAATAATATGTTAATTAGTAGATGTCTTGTTCTTCAAGAATGTAATATATTAATTAGGATACTAAATTTTAGGATGCTTAGTTTTTCAGGAACTTAATGTCATATTTTTCAGAAATTTATACCCTAATTATTTATTTATTTAATTAGTTTTTTAAGAAGTAAAACTAAAATTAGTTTTTTAGAAACTAGAATTTGTAATATAAGATATTCAAGAACCATAAATAATATTAGTTCTTCAATAACTAAAATTTAAAATAAAATTTTTTCAAGAATTATATAATATTAGTTTTTTAGGAACTAATATATATTTAAATATTTAAGTTACTATATAAATTAAGTGCATAATTAAATAAATAAAATATTTTTATATTAAAAAGTTAAATAATCAAAGACTAATTATGTAATATTATTATTATAAAGTAAGCAAACACCAACAAAGGGAAGGGAAAAAAAACACGTATAAGCAAAATTCAATTTAATACAAAATTAATGGAGCTTAATTCCTATAAATCCTTATCTAATTGTCCCAAAACATAGTTCTGTCTCCCACCTTCACTTTCCTCCGATCCATAAGGGTAGAATTGGAATAAATTTAGATAGCTGGCCATTTGTTTGGCTTTAATCCACACAAAAATCGGAAAAAATAAAATAAAATGCAGAGTAAGAAAAATATCACGAACAAAGAAAACTGAAACAATCAACAATCCATTCTTAAAATAAGTATGCGATTAAAATAAAAATATTATACTTTATTTTTTATAATTATACTGATAACATATTATAAAATAATAAATAATAAATGAAAAAAGAAGAGAGAATATAAAAAAGTAGAAGAAAGAAGCGGTCATTTTTTATTAATTGTAACACCTATTTATAGATATAAAAATATTGTACAGAATAAAAAATCTACTTATAAAGATAATGATAGATATCAAATAACTTCAATATTACCTAACAATTAAAAGATTATATTCAATTTTTCGAGTAGAATTAATAATTAAATTAAAATAATTACTAAATTTTGAATTAAATTGTTTGAATTTCATTATAGAAGTATTTAAAATTGCTATTGAGCGTTCTAAAAGTATATTTTTAATTTTTTTTATTTAATTGGTAGATTTTTTATTTAATCTAAACTGTTTTTAGAAAAAAATATATATTTATCTATTTTTATTAAAAATAATTTTTAAAATTAAAAAAATTAAAAATAGAAAAACTCGATCCCAAGCGAATCGTAAATTAAATTTGAATAAAAAATTAGGAGTAAAAAAATGTCATATGAGTGAAAAATGGGAAACAAGCTATAGCTAATATGCTCAGGCTCACTCTCTCTTTCTCTGGTGCTACTGTGCTGAAGAGAAAGAGAGTGATTGGTCTTATCAATTCAGAAGACACTATGACAGACACGCAGTACCTGAGAAAGCCTGGAAATTATTAACCAAACCTAATTTTCTTCAACTTTTAATTACTTTTTCAAAGTTTACAGACATTATAAACGGACACATTCGTTTCCTTTTCCCAGCCAAACTAGCCGTTTTCCTTTTTGTGTTGTGCTTTGTTTTCTATACCGCCATTTTTTATTTGGTTTAATGTGTTATTTTTCTTTATTTTTTATGGTGAAAGTAAATTTTAATTTACCATCAATATCTTTTTTTTATTTTATTTTCAGTAATCTTGTATCGATTCACATCGGATAATAACTTTATTAATAAGATAAGTGCTCTCATTCAAATTTTAAAATAAATTGGTATTTCAAACATGTTAAATGGAAATATTGACTTAATAAATAAATACTTGGGAGACTACTATCTTATTAAAAAAAAATGATTAGATACATACATATATGTGCATAAGTAAAGAGGAATTATTAAATAAAAACGGTGGGTTTTGCCAAAACAAGCTTATGAAATCGAATTTACACATCGTGGCTGGTGGAATATGTTCCGGAAGTGGAAGCAGCTTGTGCATGGGATGGGTAGACCGTAGACGGTATGTGTTTCCATGGCAGAAGCAATAGCCAATAGTGGTCAGAGTCAGAGTCAGACAGGCTTTTAAATTTGGGTGAAACAGAGCTCGGTGCTTTTAATTAAGGTTGTTGTTGAATCAGATGCTAAAGTGGTTATTAAAGCTTGAACTTCTCTTTGCTCTGATTCCTCAGATTTGGGTTCAATTCTGGTTGGTTGGCTCTAAATATTTATGCAGGGATCTTTATTGACATCAAAAGGTATATGTTTGCTGATATTTTAGATCAGGCATCTGGTTCTTTCCCTGATCTTATTGTTTCAAACTGCTTTATCCTGCTGAATTTTTCTATGCAGGTTTTATTGGCTGTTGAATATATTGCTCAATGAATTTATTTTACTTCAAAACATATAATAAATACCCCCCCACTTTTAATATTATTATGGAATACGCATAATGAAAAAAACAAAATAGATATACATGTCACTCACTTAAGAAAATTTGAGAATATTTTTAATTTTTTTATGTGGTATCCATAATTAATTCCCGAATAAAATTTCAAAAAATATTTAAAATAAATGAATATCCGAAACTCATATTCAAAATCTCTAATTAATCCCCTCTTAATTTTCCTTTTATTTTCTAATGAAAGTTCTCTTAGAAAAACCGGCCAGCATTTTGTTATAACGAAAGATGGACTACAAGAACATAAGAATTTATTACTGCATACCAACCAATACCATTATGTGTTTATCTGAAATGGAAAAAGTGAGTTTTTTGGTGGTGGCTACTGCCTACAGCCTACAAACAATATTACTGGCTAAGTTTTTTCATGGTAGAAAACAAGCCCTTTTTGGGGAGGGGAATGGAGTCAGAGCTAGTCTTGTCAAATTTGATTTTTGGTGGCTACTAAATTTTGTGTTCATTTCTTTTAATCCTCTGCGCCTTGCGTTTTTTCTTTGGAATCGTACTGGAAACATGATGCCTTCCACTAGATGAGCTCATTCAAGTTCCAGAACTAATCAAACTCAAGCACTTCCAATTCTATTCTGACCAAACACTAACCAAACCAGACCAACATTTCCATCCTGTTCCTAAATTTTTGCCTTTCGGCCGACACTATGTTTTGTTGGATTGGAACGATGAATATTGGGGAAACAATGTCAAATTGGTGATCAAAGTTATGAAAGAGGACCCTTTTTTTGTTTAGACGAAAGAGTGAACAAATTTTGGTTGGGGTGTCGGGTTTTCTTTACTTTTATTACATAAAGGTGAATCTAATCCCACAAAAAAAAAAAAAACTAACGAAAGTAAATTATGCCAATAAGATCAAGAAACAACCAATGAAAAATTCCTCGGCCAGGATTCATCAAGACATGCAAGCCCATAGAATCATGGGCTAAATAAGAGAGAAAGCAAGCTGTAGGATTTGCTTTCCGAAAAAAATTGAAAAATCTCATAGGAGGAGAAAGATTTTGCGTAATCTCTGATCATTCTGATGATTGGGACTCTTAACTTCAGTTGAGCAAGAATCTTGCCGCGATCTGATTGTCACATTCAATCGTCACAGAATTAAATCCCGAAAACTGAAGCTAATTTAAAATTAGCCAAGAACTTCATAACTGTAATGTTTTACAACGGAAAAGTGAAAACAGGATAGCAGACCTGAGGACAGATAATAGTCACCTTCGTCACAAAGATCCAACTTTTCAACACACATAATAGCACAGGCTCTAAAATTTTTTGAAAAATATTTAGGAGAAACGCCAAAGAGCAAGAGAATGCATAAAACGAAATTGATTCATTTTTTTCCACAAAAAAAAAAAAAAAGTAGAGGAATAGCAGACTCAGAAAAGACATAGGAAGGAGGCATACATAGAACAGCCATTTTTAGCAACAAAGCACATAAATGGACTAGATACTTCCGAGTTTTATGGTCTCAGATACTTGGTAAGACAGCACGCGCTTGGAGAATATATCCAATATTTTGCCATCCATGCAATGCCAGCAGAGAATTGGGAAAAACAACTTAAAGAGTAAGGAAGAAGATGTTAATAATCCACACCACCACCAAGCTATACAAGGACAAAAACCTTATAATTCTGCCCAATTAACAACCTAGTTCTTTCTTTCTTCTTTCTCTTGAATAAATATTGTCTATAATTCTTATTATGTTTTTCCATCATCCTCCTCAGCAAAATTCTGTCAAAAACAGGCACAGCAATGGACAAAATTAAATGCAAAGGTGCTTCCACCTTCGATAGCAGCATTTATCTCCCTTTGCCTTCTGTGATATGGTGGCATAAATTATGTTGATATCAACTTGAACTTGCATCCTCAATTCCTTCACCTTGAGAGCTTTTAAAATGAGCCATCACCTCAGTCGAATTTGCTGGAGCATCCTCCGAGTTGGGGGAAATCTTAACTGTCATACTATTTTGATTGGCAGCTACTTCCTCAACTGTCATCTGCTGAAATGAATTTGTCAGCATATTGTGACTTGATGCACTAGAGGCTTGTAACCCTGAATCAGCAGGAAGCCTACTGGAACTGGGAATCCACTTTAGCCAATCGTTGTGCCTTCTCACTTTGTCATCCTGAATTTTAGAATTAGAGTCAAACCAAACTGTTAAAAAACTAGGCCATTAAAGGTACAGGTGGTCTTGCACATCAATGCTGAATCTAAATACAAATATTACACACTGCTTGATTAAAATTGAACTCAAGATTACGCAACAAAAGCTTTAAATGTTAGATTGATATCAGAACAAATGAAAGTACCTGCACTTCCAGAACGGTTGAAGTCCTCAACGAATCCAAGATTAACTGGATGTCATTAGTCATGTTCTTAACCTGAAAATGTTTTGCCACAAAAACACCTGAGTTACAATAAAGCATATGGGACTCAGTTCTAATATGCAGGTAAAATACTTTTTTTGTGCCAAAATTTTTGTGTGTATCAAACTGGTACCAAAACTTTGAAATGAGTTTTAGATCATAGTACTCAAAACTTTTCCGGCATCCACGCATCCATATCAACAAATCTGATATCCATGTCAGCATGAATCAACCAGAAAAGCGTTCAGTACCATGATTTGAAACCAACTCCAAGTTTTGGTATCAATTTGGCACCAAAAAAAAAAGTTTTAGTATCAGTTTGATACATATGCCAAAGTTTTGGTATTATTAATTCATTTTACCCTCTAATATGTCATACACTACATTACAAGTTTTAGGGTGGAAGATTTGGTTTGCCTGAGAAACCCATCCAAGTTCTATCCACCCTTATGAGGATACAGGTTGTCCAAGTACATGAGTGCCCTTTTTAACATGCTTTAACCCGTAATATGTAGGTCAGAATCGAACTACTCTTTATTGTATCAATACTCACTCTTCATAGTTGTCTTTTTTCTGAGGATGTGAAAAATAAGAGTACTAGTACGTATACTGCCAATTTAGGTTGATGAAAGCAAAATAAATAAAGCAACTTAATATGAAGACAAGTTTGCATCCTCATGAGATCAACTGAGCAGCCTTACTACTTTCCCTAGTTTAAATCCATAATCTCTATGTCACAATCAAATAGTGTTAAAAATACATAGACTCACTCTTGTTAGGTGTCTCTTTGAGGATGTGAAAATTGATGTGCTAGTTTGCATAAACCACCATTAGATTGATAAAAATATGATAATAAAGCAACTAAACATAAAGAAAAAGTAATGCAAATCAATATTTAGATGTCACCAAGAACGTCAACTGCCAACTGAATAAGTAAATAAGCATGAGATTGGACAGTAAAAATGACTGCAACAAATTTGGGCAGCAATGAAGTTAAATTTCTATAAGAAAATGACTGGCCACAATATGAGCTCAATTCACAAACTATGATATCATTATATTATGATCCCACTTGCAAAGTATGAGACTTGAATCCCACATCGGAAAAACTACGAAAGTGATGTGAGGTTTATATGAACTTAGTACTCTCCGACCTCTTAAGCTAGCTTTTGGGATATGGTTATCCTTAAATTCATATCAAATGGTATCAAAGTTATCCATCACGTCTCCGAGTGCAATCGTACAGCGCGGATAGTGATGCTGACATAGCAATGTTTGCTCGGGACTACGAAAGACTAGTGCACAGCTAGCCCGAGTGGGCGCCGAGCTGCGGAGCGTGGTGGATTGTTATGATCCCACTTGCAAGGTAAAAGATTTGAATCCCACATCGGAAAAACTAAGAAAGTGATGCGGAGTTTATATAAACTTAGGGCTCTCCAACCTTTTGAGTTAGCTTTTAGGGTATGATTCTCTCTAAATTCATATCACATTATTTGTGAGAAATCATGAAAACATAAGCAACAACCTAAAATCAGTTCCTTGAAAGGTACATCGAACCTAAATAAGTGGTGATAATCATTGAATGGTTTCAAGTTCATACAGCATAAATCTTGCTAGCTACTAGAAAAAGCTCAATCAAGCATCAACTGAACATGCAAGTAAACTAAAACCTTAAAATTGAAAGACATCTCAAGCGAGCAATTTGTACATAAAAGTTTCAGCATCAGAACACATTTTCAGAAATAATCAAATAACAAGCTGCTAACGAGTCCCACTCAACTGTTATTTACTCTCATTTAAATTAAGAAAAAAAGATCAGATCTCACTATCTGTCTAACATCGAAACATAAGGATTGAAGTACTTGAGAACAGAGGGCTTGCAACGACAGCACATGGACCATGTTTACATACAATTTGGGAATGCAGATTTTAACATCAAGAAGTTCCACTTGCAATGAAAAAACTGACTTATTCAAAATTATAAACAAGGCATATGCTGTTCCACTGACAGCTATGTGCATCTCGCAGTAATGAAATATCACGAGGAAAAAATCCATGCTTTGAAAAGACAAAGCAAGGGTGGGGTAAAGAAGAAGATCAACAAGGTTAGAGGTCTGAAACCGCAACATCATTATTGTGAAAGATAATGCTTTTCACAACTCAAATTTACTCTAATTAGCTCTAATGTTCTTCAAATTAATTGAAATTAAGTACCTCACCCTGACTATGAGGAAGCCAAATTAAATGTATCAATAGAATAAAATTGAACCTCTTAGACAACTCATGATCCCACTATTGAATCAAATAATTCCCTTTTTATCTAAGGGGAAAAGGGGGTTGAATGAGTATAACATGCAAGTTAGCTAGTAAATCCACCTAAACTTGAATATAGAACATCTTCCATGGATATAGGATCACTTCCTATATCTCTCCATAATCCAGGAAACATAAAAAGCACCACAATATAGTGCGCTAGAAGTTTATCCAACCTCAAAGGTAACTCATTTCAAGCCACAAAGCTTTCAGATACAGTGTTGTGGGTAAAAAGATATACCAGACACCGATAATGAGAAAGCATAGAGCTTAGCTCAGGACAAAAACCTTGCCAAGGTCCTTTTTTGGTAAGCATGTGCACATGTGTGTTGGGGGGACACAGAGAGTCTTGTTGCACCATACGGCTGTCACACAACCCACTTATCCACCAACACTACATCTGCCTTTTAGGGTTAGTTGGGAGACACAAATTCCACTTGATTGGAAACTATTTTGAATTCATCATCTCTCTAGAAAGAAAATCTCCAAGTTTTTAAATATTCCCCGGCAAACAATAACTCATAAAGAGAAATTCATTTTAAAGAAGCAGATCATGCAGGCTGGTGAGGAACTATATGTAATCTTCACACACATACTTTTGACTTTCATAAAATCGGCCTCTTCATCAAATTCCCAAAAGAATAATGAAAGAAGTACCTAAGATAGTGGCTATTGCAAAAATGACCAAGAGCCTAGATATTGTCAATTAGATGAACAAAAGCCTGCTTCATCATGAAAATAGATGATAAAGGCAGAGTTCTATTCTAGTAATCAGTAAAAATAAAAAGACAAAAAGGGAGAGAGAATGAGACAAGAGGTGGAAGTAAGCAAGGTTGTTGAAAAATTAAAGAAGAAATTAACAGAACTGTGGCATTGTCTGATTCACCCACTTCAAGCAGTAAGATAAGAAAAAAATTACATATCAAAGATATTCTTCAAAAATTATAGATGATTAGAGAAGTCTATGTCACAGCAAAGAAAAACAAAAGCAAGGAACTAATTATTACAGGCATTGCAAATGCAGGATTGAGAAATAACATTTTATGTAATTACATGAATAGGATTTGTTAAAGAAACTGAAAAAGAATAACCAACTGAATAAAGGAAGACAGGCCAACTTCAAATCAGGAATTTCACTTTGAGCTCACAATAAGTTTTCAAACAACCACCATATCAACAATTAAGATACTAGAAAATTTGACCTTGACAAAAAGGGTTGACATAGAAACACACCTGAGCAAAAAGCATAATATCTGTTTCAACAAATCTTTCCCATATCTAAAGATATTGATTTTCAAAATATTTAATCCAATTATTAATTTTAAAAATCTCATTAAGCTCTGTGAAGATCAAATGTTAAATCAACAATTCAAAAAGTGACTGACCTTATTCAAGAGAAAATGAAAATTTTGTTTGGCGCGGATAAACAAACAACAGAATCTCAGAATTTGCTCAACAATGGAGTTTTAAGGCTACGGAAGGCATACAACTAGAAAGTGCAACAATATAGACAAAACAAATAATATGGAATTGGCAAAAAATTTAACCCCCAACATCAAAGATCATGCACAAGCTCATGTATAAATTTAACTTACTCGATTAAAGCCTGCTATTAAGGTAATTGGTACCCAGCCATGATTGTCCATGTTTGATTTTAAATACTCGTCTTTAATTAAATTTGCATCACTGCAACAAGCAATCAACAGTTAAAGCAGGCAACTTCGTAAATTTAGTTACCAATCATCAGTAGAAGGCATACAAGAATGTAATGTACCTGAAATAATATTCTATCTGATGGACTAACTTAACAGGCAAAGGAGTTTCAGGAACAGGCACAATCATTGGTGGAGCATGTGTGATGAAAGGCATCCCTCTAAAGGGCTCCAAAGGCAATGTCGGAATATATACCAAATCTGAAGATAAAAGATGGATTAAGTTAATATTTTTTTTCCTTTCCATCAAAGAAGTATTGTATTAATTAATATCACTTGCACACTGATGTCAACGAAAGGAGATTAAAATCATGATAAAATATTTCTCATAAGAATCTATCAAAGAGGGAAAAAATGCTATGAAGTTATGCCTGAAATTTCGTTCACGTCTAGATTTTGTCAAATCCAATAACATAGACTTGAAAGGGGTATAGGTTCATGAGAAAAAACCTACCAGGATAACCCATGGGATTTGCAAAGGGTCTGACAGACTGAGGTGGAACAAATGTGGCAGTATTTAGTGGTGGAGGCCTAACAAAGCCCCTTGGAGATCTCTGTGATTGAACAGGAACTTCTCTGGCATTCCCATAATGTCCACGGTCTTGATCACGCCTGCCCCCAAAATTGTTATGGTAGGGACCATCTCCACGTGGCCCGAAGTTGCCTCTCCGGGAAGAATGTCTGTTATCATTTACTGCAGGTGGCTGAGGCACAAATCCCCCAACAGTTCTAGGTTCCCAATTGTTGCCCCTGTATGAAGGCTCTCTTGGAGATTGATCTGGCATTGTTGGTACCATATTTCCGTAACCGTTGGAAGGCAACGCATATATAGGAAAAGGAGGTGGCGGTGGTGGTGGGGGAGGATGAGAAAAACTGTTCTGAGAATGCCCACCTCCAGAGCCACTACCACCACCACGCTTCATGGACCTTTGACGAGTTGGCGCCGCATGGTTTGATGTAGAATTAGACTTTGCATTGCTAGAAGCTTGCTTGTGAGGGGAATGAGGTATTACAGGTCCCTAAAACAAAAGAGGCAACAAAAAGGTTTAATTGCTTCCAAAGAAAAAAAAAAGCATCTTTTTTCCATTTAGCTAAAATATCAAATTCATTGATATTTTAAACTGGTAATATAAAACGTCCGCATAAGTTAAATGGAAAAGCAATTCACAAAGGTACCCTGGAAAACACAATTCATGAACTGTAGCTATTTTCGTTTCCTTAAATGTTATCTCAGCAAACAGACGCTAACGAATACAAACAGAGAAATGGAATAAGAATGACACCGAAAATATACCTGGGAACTGGGCATTGATCCATTAGAAACGACGATCTTGGTAGAATAATCAGCTGCTGATGATTTAGGAGAAAATTTAGTGGATTCAGACAAAGCAGGCCAGGAAACAGCTCCCATCACAGGACTAACCTCAACTGCGCCGTTTGACGGCTTCTTCCAGGCCGGCTTCTTAGGCCTGCCCGCATTGTCTATATTACCTTCCGAACTATCAGCAGCCGCCACAGAAATCTCCGCCGGCGGTGGCTGCGGCGGGGTAGAGGCGGCCTTACGAGGGGAGCAATCAGAAAAAGTAGATTGCTCCGGTGTGGAAACTGGAGTTACGACGGAATTCGGTGAGGTTGATGGCGGTGGTGATGGTATCTGATGACCGGCAGGAATTGGTTCGGGTTCACCCCGCACAACCTGAGCCCAAGCTGAGGGCAAATTCTTCCGTTTTTGAGGACTGTTAATACCATCAACAACACCACGCGGAGATTGATGACTTTGAGAGGAATCAGCTGTCATCGCCATGAAAATTAGGGTTTCCGAGACAAAAATTGAGAATCGATTAAAGATTTTGATCAGTATAAAATAGAAACCATCAATTATCAATTATTCATAAAAAAAAAAAAACAGCTTGGTCAATAAGTTATTCAATTAACCAAACATTGAAACAGAAGATTAAGTGATATCAGAGGAATGTATGAAAATGGTAATACTGGGCAGACTGATCTAATACATAAATCCGACGCCGTCGCTGCCCCACCCGCGCTCTTTTCTTCCTCTCTTTCTCTCTTGCCTTTTTGGCTTGGTTTTCAGCGACTACTAAAGAAGACGAGGGATTTGTTATGCTATGAGGACTCCTGTTGAATTACCATAATACCCTTATTTTCGAATATAATATCGCTTTCACAGTTTGCACTTTTATACTATTACAAAATTACCCTCACCTTCGTATACCTTTCAATATCCTTCTATTTTTCTACTGACGATATTACCCTCTCAGTAATGGGCTGAAGATGCAATTTGTTTTCTATCGATTTAATTTAATATTAATTTTAAAAATTGAATTAATACATAATTTTTAATTTTGTTTTTGTGATTAAATTATTTTATTTATAAAACAATGACAAGGGTGCATTTAGCACGGTAGGAGTGAGTTTCATAATTCATTAATCCCACATTTTTAGGAGAAAAAAGATATTACCTTGAAGATTTTTTAATATTTACTCGTTAAAAATTATAATTGTGATGTAAATAAACAAGTGTAAAAATAAATTCAACTCATAAAAATTAGCTTTTTTGAGTATTTAAATATTAGTATAATAAAAAAAGAACAATTAAATAATAAATTTGACAAAAAAAAAAATCAAATTTGCTTATTGCAATAAATTAAATTTATACTTAATCTTATTAAGGTAAATTATTCACTCGCTGATGGAAGTTAGTAAAGAAAACAAGAATTATAGGTATGTTTTGATTTATAACTATATTTAGATTGAAGAATTTTAAATGAGAAATTTTGAATAATTTATAAATTTATATTAAATTTATTATTTGACTATTTAAAAAAGATCAAAATTTATAAATTTTGGAAAAAAAATTTTCCACCAAAATTTTTCATTTTTTGAAAAATTTGATTTTCCACCTTCTAGGTAAAAAAATTCAAAATCCATGAATTTTGATAAATGAGGGTTTGTTACCAGATTTTTTAATTTCAAGACTGTCTCTAATAAATTAATAATATTCAAAAACTATCTTTAATCATAAAAAAATAAAATTTATTTTTCTTTTAATTCCAACTAATTATTATTATTATTATTATTATTATTATTATTATTATTATTATAGTGTTAATGAAATATTATAGTTAAACCAAATGATAAAATTCTTAAAATTCATGAATTATGATCATTGAACTAAATATAAGTATAAAAATAATTATATCATCAATTTATGTATTTTATAGCAAAACAAAACGATAAAATTTTTAAAATGCATGAATTTCACAATTTATAAATTTAAAATCAATAAATTTAATAAAATCAATGAATTTTAAAATTTCTCAATTAAAATGGGACTTTAAATATTTTATTGAATATGCACATGCTGATCTCTAATTATTTTAATAATTTTTTAAAAAGATTTACATTTAATTATAACTAAAATCATCATAGGCGTTAGATTTGACAAGATATTAAAATCAGATATTTCCATTTACGTAACTTGTAAAATATATCACTTAAGTTAAAACAATCAATCGTATTAACACAACTAATTTTACATAAATTTAAGGTGTATTTTTATTTCATCTCTCCAGTTATTTTTTTTTACATTTTAAAATAATAATAATAAATTCTATTTTTAAATAAGGTTGTGAAGGGCATATTTGGAAATCAAACTGCATAGATCGCAAGGCATGACGCAACTAGGAGGGAGTACGGGCAACGGAGTGGGACAAGGAGGAAAATGTGATGATTGGACGAAACTCATAAAAAAAAATTATTTGAACTCATTACAGTTTCCTTCAAATTTCATTCATAGTAATATTATTGACTTTTTTTCTATATTAAGTTCATAACAAAAAAAAGAAAAAAGAAAAAAGATATATTCAATAGAGAATTATTTGAAAATTTATAATAATTTGTCATAATAACACATACTAAAACTATTGTTTTTGTTCATATAAAAGTTAAGTTTATCTACTTAGTCGGTGGAAATCAATATTTAAAAATAAATTTATTGCTTTGTCATAAAATAAAAGTGTTCATTGTATTTACATGCGTATTTTCTCGAGCTTTTATTCAATTCAATGGCTAATAGATTTATGTTTAGGGAAAAATTACAAAAAACGGTAAATATATATTTTTTTAAATTTTTTTCAAAAATATTAAACTCATTAAATTTTTTCAAATATGTTAAAATTGTTTAAAAACATTACAAAAAATACTGAAAATCAATATTTACCCAAAAATATATCAAATGTCCAAAATTTACCATAAAATTAATAAAAATTGAAGTTACAAAATATTTATCAAATATTTATTTAACGTTTACTCAAATTCTACTCAATATTTATAAAATATTTACCTAAATATTAATAAAAGTTAAATTTACACAATATTTTCTCAATATTTAGCCAAGAATTACCCAATATTTACTACAAATTAAAAAAAATTAAAGTTACCAAATATTTATCAAATATTTACTCAATGTTTACTCAAGTTATACATAATATTTACCATAAAATTAATGAAAATTAAACATACACAAGGTTTATCATAAAATTAATAAAAATTAAAGTTACAAAAAGTTTATCAAAAATTTACTTGAGATTTACTTAAATTATACTCAATGTTTACAAGAAAATTAATCAAAGTTGAAGTTACTTAAGGTTTATCTAATGTTTACCTTATATTAAGTTAATATTTTAACTAAAATTTACCAAAAATCTACCCAAAATTTATTAAAATAAATAACTTTAATTAAGTTAATTAAATAAAAGTTTACAATTTTTTTTGTAATTAAGGTTTATCTAATGCTTACTTTGATAATTAAGTTAATTAAATTTAAGTTTACAATTTTTTTTCTAATTAAATAATAATTAAAAATAAATAAATGCATGTACAAAAATACATGGTAATCATGCAAATTAATAAAATTTATAATCCATATTTAAAATGTAAAAAATGAATATTTTTTTGTCTCAATTGTGCAGTAAAATATAATATTTAAAAAAAATCGGTGAAAATAAAAATATAAATTTTTTTCTTACAAAGTTGGTGTGCTATGTAAATTTGCACTGTGTCTATTATGAATGAATACTGGTCCTAGGCCTTTTGCTTCATGTTGTGCAATGAGCCCATTAGCTTAATTATGGGCCGGAACTTCACATGATGGGCTTCTTAGGCCCAACTCGCATCTCATCTCTTTAATCGCTGCCTTTTTCTCATGATAGTATAAAATATATATTGTTTTAAAGGTATGATAGTAGAAGATATCAAGTGCATTTGTATTTAAAATGATTTAAATTGTTCTAAAGTACATTTTTTCAACCAAAAAAAGTTATTATTAAATTTTTATTTCTTAGCATAAGTATATTAAATTGATTGCGAAATCAAATGTTTAAATTTTATGATAGATACATAAATAGAAAGAAATAAAGTAGCAGATTAAATTCTCACAAAATATTTTGTAAAATCATTTAGTTGATTAAGTATTGATTTACAAATTTAACCCAACTAACTTAACTGGTAGTTGTTCTCACATAACCAAAAGTATTATTTGATTTTTTTTTTTTTTTTGAAAAAAGATAAATTATGAATAAATAAATGTTAATGGTTCATATGAGATCTCAACAAACAAAAATTTGAAGTTTAGCAAAGTAATTGGTCAATAATATGTAGAAGCCATCTTAAGTCAAAAGGATATTTGGGTTTCATAGTGGAACTAACTGTATTTTCCGCCCATTTTCGCTTCATGGATGGCGAAATGTAAAACCTTGACTCCATATTCCTTTTACCTTAATTGTTAAATCAAGTGTGAACATACTGTATCCATAACAGTTCTCCGTTTCGATTTATGATAGTATATAATTTGATTAAAAAAAAAATATACATAACTCATTCGTTTCATTTGTTCTTGAAAAGCGAAAAAGATGAGAAAATATTAATTGTGTTTGTCAAATAAGAAAAAAGAGATAAAGATATTTTTGTTAATAAAATCTACTTTGTTCATTTTAAGGAATTAATTTGTAAATTCTACCAATTTTGCTAGAAATTATAATTTAGTTTTAGTTGAAATCAATTTCAATAATTATAACAATTTCCTGGAATTGATTTCGTTCTAAACAGGCTGTTAATAATATGTTCATACTTATTAACAAATGCAAATTTGAGATTTTAATTTATGGGACATAACTTGTTGGAATTTTCAAAGGTATCTCATGAAAGGTATTGGGATATTGTTGGGTGGTTTCCTCAAATTTAAACCACACAACTACCCTGTTTCACTTTTTTAATTATTTCCCAGCTGATTCCTTTATTGCGGAGAGAAATGCTAATTTTCCAATATTTTTGTTGAAATTTATTTTAAATTATCTATTATTTTATTCAATTTATATTAAAATATAAATATTTTAATTGATATAAAAGTGTTGGAATAAATGTTATAAAAGGAGTATGAGTTGCTAATAAAATCCAACCCAGCGAAGAAGCTAAAGCAATCAATTGCTTCACTTTAAGTCAATTTGACCCATTTTTCCCCTTCTTCTTCTTCTTCTTCGTCTGTTCTGTTGGGTCCTCTCATTTCCAAATCAAAATTGTCTCATGGCTCAAACAACTCCAAACCACACCCAGACTGTTTCTGGTTGGGCAGCTCTTGATTCGTCTGGCAAGATCACCCCTTACATTTTCAAACGCCGGTAAACCTTTTCCCTCTATTTTAAATCTATTTTCATTAGTTATACTTTAAAATTTCAGCATAATTAATACTGATAACCTATATGTATTGTGCAGAGAAAATGGCATCGATGATGTGACCATAAAGATCTTGTATTGTGGGATTTGCCATACCGATATTCACTATTCCAAAAACGAATGGGGCATCACCATGTACCCTGTTGTACCTGGGTAATTTACCATAGACAATAACTTAGTTTCATGTGGGTTAGTTACAATTGGGTTTAGACAAATTAATTATTTTTTAAGAAATCTAATTTGAGTTTGGATTATGTAAATATGGGTGTAATCAGGCATGAGATTACAGGAGTAATCACCAAGGTAGGCAGCAACGTGAGGAACTTCCAAGTAGGAGACAGAGTGGGAGTCGGTTGCTTGGCAGCTTCATGCTTGGAGTGTGATTTCTGCCTAAGTTCTCAAGAGAATTACTGTGACCAGATACAGTTTACATATAATGGCATTTTCTGGGATGGTAGCATCACCTACGGTGGCTACTCCGAAATATTAGTCACAGATCACAGGTAAAATTCTATTCGTTAAGATAGGAACATGAAATTTTCATTTCGGAGTATAATTAGATTTCTTAGTTAACGCAGTCTGATAATGTTTGACCTTGTGAAGGTATGTGGTACGGATACCGGAAAACTTACCGATGGATGCGGTGGCGCCTATGCTGTGCGCAGGAATTACTGTGTTCAGTCCGATGAAAGACCACAATCTGGTGGAATCGAAGGGTAAAAGGATAGGGGTGGTGGGTTTAGGTGGGTTGGGGCATGTTGCCGTCAAGTTTGGCAAGGCATTTGGTCACCACGTTACCGTTATCAGCACCTCCCCTTCTAAAGAAAAAGAGGCCAAAGAACGTTTGGGCGCCGATGATTTCATTATCAGCACCAATCCTAAACAAATGCAGGTTTGCCTCCAGAATCCTTACAATTTCATCTCAACATTAGTCATTATTATTAATGATTGATTGATTTTGTGGGTGATAATTAATTTTTTGAAGGGAGGGAAGAGAAGCCTGGATCTAATATTGGATACAGTGTCAGCAAAGCACTCTCTTGGGCCAATCTTGGAGTTGCTCAAAGTGAATGGGACATTGGTTTCGGTGGGTGCACCAGATCAGCCCATTGAGCTGCCTGCTTTCCCTTTAATATTTGGTAGCCGAATTAATTTTCCCTTTTCTTCCCCACTTGTCAAAATTGAAATTAGATGATGCTGAGATTAAAACATTTTATTAACTTGTTGGCAGGGAAGAGAACGGTGAAGGGTAGCATGACGGGAGGAATGAGAGAAACACAAGAGATGATGGATTTGTGTGGCAAATACAACATTACTTGCGATATTGAGCTTGTTAAACCTGATCAAATCAATGATGCTCTTGATCGACTTGCGAGAAATGATGTCCGATATCGTTTTGTCATTGACATTGCCGGAAACTCTTCACAACTTTAGATTATCCAAAAATATTTATTTATGCTAGTTCAATAGAGTAATTTAATAATTATCAAATTGAGTTATGAATAAATTTATAAACTCTATTAATTTAGAGGAGAAAAATTTCTTGTTTAGATTCGATTTGTATTTTTATTAATGTATTGAGTTATAAATTTATTGCAAAATGAAAAAGAAAAAAAAATTGAATAAACCATATTTTTCTTAGCTTATCCGGTATTCAAATCAAGGTTATATCTTTTAAGAATTGACTAATGTCATAACTCTTGATTGTGGGGTTTTTTATTTTATTTTAAACAGTAAATTTTAATTAACTTAGTTCATGGCTTTAAAGATATTTACACCAATCTAACAAGAATACAAGTCTATGATTTTAGACCATTTCAAAATTCATTTTACTTTAGATCTGCGGGACACACTAATATTTAAACACAGTATAAGTCTATCACTTATTTAAACACAGTAATATTTTGGTAAATAATATTGTTCATATAAATATTATGTTGAAATGGTCTAAAATCATAGACTTTGTGAAAATCTGAGAAAATGGATCGACTTTTCTGGGATTTCTTAGAGGAAATTGCTCAATCATTGTTAAAATTGACTTCAACGCCAGTTCATCGATTCATATGAACTTTAACCTTATCCCCACTTCTAATATATAAATCAATTAGGAATAATTTGTTCATTAGAAAGTGCATGAAGATGAAGATATACCACCAAAAAATTGGAATATCCTTTTCTTCTATCACTTGTAAATTTATTCATTCACCCTTTTTTTATTGAACTATACTCATCTACCCTTTTTATATTTCAGAGATCTTTTCCCGGCCATTTCTTGTACTCAATATGCTTTGGTTTTAATTATAATTATAACACAAAAGACTGAAAGAGCAACATTAATATGGGGAAAAAATCATTATTATATAGAAGAAAATACATGCCACAGTCAAATAACGGGTCAATAACTCGAAGCCACATCATGATAATAGAGAGATTTCCTTGCACTTGTCAGCATCACTAAGCAAGCATATTTGATGCATTATGCGAAAGTATATACTTCCTCTATTTCTGCATATATACAAATTCAGTCTTGAAGCTTGTAAACCTCACTCTCTATTCAGCGATCTTACTCAGAAGAAGAAAATTAATTATAAAAAGAGGAAAAAGATGGCAAAGGAAGGGGCAGAAGAAGGAGTCGAAGCCTCACAGCAAGAAGTTAGAGACTATGTAGAACAACCACCAGCGCCTCTGTTCGACCCGGTAATCGCAGAGTTCATAGTCACTCTTCTTTTCCTGTATGTAACTATCGCCACCGTGATCGGATACAAGAAGCAGACTGAACCCTGTCAAACTGTTGGCCTTTTAGGCATGGCTTGGTCTTTTGGTGGCATAATCTCCGTCCTTGTTTACTGCACTGCTGGAATTTCAGGTTCTATATAACCTTTAGTTACGTGCTTTTTTCCTTAAAGAAAGAATATATATATATATATACACACACACTTACATATTCACTAATTCAGTGACTAATTTAATATTGGAAAAAACATATATATGTTACGTGGTCACATAAACCCAGCTGTAACATTCGGTCTGCTGCTGGCGAGGAAATTGTCATTGGGGCGAGCAATAGCTTACACGGTGGCTCAGTGCTTAGGAGCAATATGTGGAGTGGGGATAGTGAAGGGAACTATGGAGGAGTTTTATGAGGCACAAGGAGGTGGAGCTAATACTGTGGTTGATACTTACTCCAAAGGAACTGCATTAGGAGCTGAGATTATTGGCACTTTTGTGCTTGTCTACACTGTCTTTTCTGCGACTGACCCCAAGCGCAACGCACGTGACTCTCACGTTCCAGTTAGTGCCCTAAATCCTAATTTCTTTTTCCAAAATTCTTGCCTAAATCTTGATCCATATCTCCGTTCATAGACAAGCAAGAAGAAATTTCTCTTGTTTTCGGATGCTCTGCCCTCAAAGCTATATATATAGGGGTTTTTTTCCCTTTTGAGGGATTATATATTGAGTATTTCTTAATTTAGGGTCAAATTCTTAAAAATTCCCAATTTAGGGTGTCCTTGAAAACATTTTTCATTTTAGCGCATTTTTTTTACTAATGTGTAAAGCAAGAGGTGGAAATTCAAGATGGAGCAAAACCAAAAAGCGGACAGACTGTCCGCCTACCCAAAGACTGGACAGTGCTGTCTCCATTTTTTTCTTTTTAATTAATGGAACCCGTGGCTGCGTATAACACTATAATGAACGACAAAGAACACCAACTTTTGTTCTGTCACCAGATCAGGAAGGCATTATCTTCTATTAGTTAAATTTTTAGATTGACGTATGCAAATCACCTCTTATTTTGTTTTTTCATTTTTATTTTATTGCCTCTAATTTACTTAATTTTATAATTTCTTTTTTGTTTTTTTTTTCAAGATAGATAGACTTACAACACATTCTAATGCAATAAATGAAGGCTTTGACATGCAATAGTTAAATGATTATTTAAAAAACAGCATTGTCCCTTGGTTGGAGTAGCGGACAACGGGTGTCCGTTGGTCCAATAGACGGACTGTTTTGCCATGTCCAGTCCACTCTTTAAAAATGTCTATGTCAGGATTCTAAAACGAGAAATGCTTTTAAAAATACCATAGATTTAGAATTTTAAAAATTTTCACATAAATACTTTTATAAAAGCCCTATATGTAGTATCAAAATTTTGAGTCAGTCTTTCGTAGTTGGCTATTTATGAATGAATATTCATGTTTTCGGCAATGTCTCAAGTAAAATTTTCAAATTCATCCCTGTAAACGAGTTAATAACTTATTTTTATGTCAAACAAGTATTAACTACTTAATGAATTAATTAGTTGATTGGGGTGATGAACAGTGGATATTCTGGGTGGGGCCATACGTGGGAGCACTTGCGGCAGCAATTTATCATGAACACATACTGAAAGCCACAGCCATGAAAGCTCTTGGATCCTTCGCCAACCCAACCGACTAGAGCCAATCTCTCATAAAGTTAATAAGACTATGGCATGGTTGGTAATGTAAATTCATTAGGAAATCACTTATTTTTAAGTCCAACCTGTATTAAAATATTTATATTTTATTAATCCGTCTACTTATTTATATTTTGTTTGATTTGTATGTATTATGTATAGATGAAATAAGGTAGTACAAATTAAATTGAATTATGTATATTTCTGATTTTTTTTTATTCCTAATAAATCTTTTGTATATTGTCTCCGTAAATTCCGTAGGTTTGATTGGTGGTTGATAAGTTGTGAATTTGCTTTGTTGTGTGGTGGTGGGACTTAATTATCTTTCTTCTACCTATGGCTATCGCTCGTTTAATGAAATACCGAAACTATGTACTAAAGTTGGTATTTTTACTATTCCAAATTCTATTGTTAATTTTTAAAATTATTTCATTAATTTAACATTAATAATCAAATTTATTTAGAGAAGAATCATACAATTGTTCTAGCTGAATATATAGGGTTTAATGTAGAACTTTCGGGATTGCTGAATGGAGTCTTAAGAAAGAGAGAGAGAGAGAGAGCGCTTTTTATTTTTATCAAGGATTTTGCCCCAACTTGCAAGTTTTATATATATAATTAGGATTTTTTTTTTCTTCAGAGGCATGTCCACAAATTGTTCTTCTTCAATCATTATTTTGAACAAAAATAAAATAAATATATTAATAAAATAAACTTCAATCACTGCAATGCAACATAGAGAATCATCTAATCATAATATTTTTGTTTTTTGTTACTTGATGCAAGAATTATTCCAGTTAACATATTTTTCACGATTATTGACTATATATTGAGTAGAACTCTGTAAGACTTATTTCTTTTTGTGATTAACTTTTTTCCGAAATTTAATTTGTTTTTAATTTTTATTATCAATTTATTACACTTTTTTAAAAAAAATCACCAAAATAATTTTTATCACAATATTATAAAAAATATACTGAGTTTTATAATCTATGCAAAAAAAAAAAAATTCTTAAGAATAAATTGAGGTAAATAAATAAAAAGAAATTTTTTTTATATACTTATAAGTGAATCATGAAGATTAATGGTTTATCCAATAATAGACACATCAAGGATTACAAGACAAAAGCCAGAAAACACCAAACCACAAATATATATAGGGTTAGATCGAATTTGGAGATTATTTTAATTAAATAAACGTTATTTCTGTTCTGTATATATGAATAATAAATATGAAGTTAATATTGTCCATGAGGAAGATGCCAAAGAGTGGAAGCAATAATCTCTTTAGATATTTTTAGCAGGCAAAACTGCAGCTTATTAAGTAATAACAATAATATTTATATCATATTAAATATTTAGTTTTTATTTTATATATAAAATCTAAAATAAAACTATCTAGCATTTCTTCGTTAGTTGAATCATGATGGTCCAAGAAAGAAGCTAAGGTGGTTAGAATGTCTATGAATTAATCTTGGAGAAAAGCATTTCTTAATTTTCTAATTAGTTTTGCAATTACAACAGCGTCAGCCCTAATTAGGAGCTTTGAGGAACTTCTCTTTTTCAGCCTCAAATAACTTGGGCAAATAAAACACGGCCAATTATTATTAAGCAATAATCTCTAAGTGCACACTTATTTTTATGAACAATTACTTGAGAAACTTTTCATTATTTTCAAAAATAAATTTTCTAACTATGTCTTTTAAAATATTTATTTATAAATAGAAATACAATGTTATATAAAAAATTTAGCCATTATTTTATAAATATGAAAAACTGATCAATATATATATTTTTGACATTATACCTGCTATCAGATTTGCTGAATGAAAATATGGACTGACCTTCATCAATAACGGTAACAAAAAAAAAATTTACCAATAAATTTTAATTTAATGGTACTAATACGATGAAAGTTTCAATCTCAAATCTCTAAAAAAAAATTAGAGTTAGATAAAAATTCTGTTGCATGATAAAAGGGAAAAAAGCACAAGGAAAACAGATGAAAATAAGGACTAGAGTTATTATATAAAAGGTAATAGCGTATGAGCAACTTCAAAACTAGATCATCTCTACTTGTAATTCCGAACAGTATTTTTTGTTCAAGAAAAGCTTCGTCTATGGGCATTACACGTAAGCATAAACAAACGTGTGAGGGACATTAACACTCAATCGTGTGACTAAAGCTACGTCAATGGCCGAACTCCAGATTTTGATGAAGAGGTGGTGCTGAACTGCCAACTCTGTTTTCCCCTTCAAGCCAAATCCTTTTCCTTAAATATGTCCACATCCGCCTTCATTAACAAAAATCCAAATCTCTTTCAAGATCAGAAAAAGATTCACAGGAAATATCAGTTATGGTTCAGATGAGAAAGCTTGTGTGGGCCAAATTAAAATCTCCCTTTACAACGACAGGTATGTATCATTCAATTTCCTTCCATGGTTTTCCCACTTTTTCCCATCAAATCTTTAACGGGTTTCTCTCATTTTGCAAGAATATTCAGTTCCGGATTCCCTTTTTTTTCCCCTTTAATGTTGTTAATCTGTTTTTTGAAACTCTGTTGTCTCAGGCAGATCAGGGGACGAATTTGCTAACTCCTTCAGCAGCAACCTTAACGTAAACGAAGAGTACAAGGAAGCTTTCAGGACAAAATCATACGAGGAAATGTGGAGCAATGTTCAGGCACAGCTGAGAAGAATATCTGTTGATGGAGTTGATAGACTTTCTTCTTCTTCCTCTTCGTCTCTTCCTTTCCATGTCCATCTATCTGATTATCTCTTTGAACCCAATCACCACAAATCAACCTTAACAGAAATGGCAGATCAAATGAACTGTCACCACCTTCTCATCGATTACTTCGAAGCCAGCTTGGATGCCTGTAATCTGTGCGATTTACTCCTTCGAAGCATCCATCAAACACGTGTTAATTATCGAAGAATCGAGAAGGTGATCAAGCTAGGCAATAATGTAGAAGATTCTTCAGAGTACACTGATAAAATCTGTGGAGCTCTATTAAGAGAGCTTGCATCTTATGCATTGCTCAGAAATCCTTTATCCTTCGTCAGCCCTGTTCAATTCCGCGATGTTCATGATGCCAACCTCATGCTTCTACATAGATTGAGTTCAGAGCAGAGAAAAATTAAAAGAAAAGCAAGATTTAATAGAATCTTGAAGAAGATTGGAGGGTATTGCCTTGTGATTTCACATACTGCTATTCTAATTGCATTGCTAGTCGTTGCTCTTCATGGGTTTGTAGGCATTATTGCTGCACCAGGGCTTTTGAGTTGCTCAATGTGTTCGTTCAGAAAGAAAATGAAGACCAGTTTGCTTGAAAAACTATGTGCGCAGCTTGATCTCGCAGCAAAAGGAACCTTCATATTGATCAATGATTTTGATACTGTGAGCCGATTGGTTAAGAGTTTGTACGATGAATTAGAACACAAGCAGGCTCTTGCTGGATTGTGTGTCAGGAGTGAGAATCCTGAATTGTTGAAGGAAGTGGTGAAAGAGTTTTACATGCATGATTCTTGCTATCAGGAGCAGCTAGATGAGCTTGAAGAACATATCTATCTCTGTTTTCATACCATAAACAGATCCAGAAGGTTTGTTATACAGGAGATTATGGTTGCACAGAAACAATGCAAAGTTGATGATTGATCTTCTCTTTCAACGAAAGAAAGTTGGAGGCAGCGATTGCTTTTTAGCTCAACAGTGAACCTATCGGTCTTCAGGAAAGCTTTGATAGATTCTTTACTTTTTTAATCTTATTGATTTTTTTCCCCAAGTAATGCCAAAACATGGTACCTTCAATGTTTGCATATTGACACTCAATAACTACAGGCAGAGAAGCCTAAAATTCCATGTCCATGTAAAGTATCAGCATATTTTAATAGAAGACTAGATGGAATTTCAGCATTTCAGAGAACTTTAAAGAGAGAAAATTCAAGATAAATTAATTCCACTTATTACCAACACGTAAGAAGCTTATTGCCTTATTTTAATACCCAGATTGTTATGCTATTCTGTTGAAGTGAAAAAAATGATGATAAAATCTAACACTACCAAAAATGGATAGCATTATGATTCACCCTTCGCCCACTGAGATATAGAGATGCCATGCTGGTTTAGATGAAAGCTCCGAGTGGGTGGCAAAGGCCCACTCTTAAATCCATCATGTGAAATTCTGATTAATGGAACCTGCTGAGGCAGTATGACTCGTTTTTCTCCGAGGCAAGAATTTGATCCAAGCATTCCAATCCTCAATTCCCTTCTCTCAATTTCCTGTATTCGTCAAGGCTCAGTAAAGAAGACTTGACCTTCAGCCAATCAGCTGGCTTTGGCATGATAATGGCAATATATCCTTCTCGGTCCGCCTGAAATTTAATCCAGAAAATCAATTCTGAATGTGAGTAACCAAACAGCTAATGAGGAACGACAAATGATAAATAGCTATCAACTCTGAAAACGATGAACAAATTGATCTCACGGTTGTGCTGATAAATAGGTACGCATATTAGTTGCTGGTATTAATATGTCTACCAAGATAGGCATTTCTTCCCCTGGAAACAAAATACATAGAACTGTGCAGGCTCCTCTTATCAGTACCAGACCATGGATAAGATAAGAATGTTCCTATCCTCTAAAGTATTGAAATACACAGGTCTCCAGAACTTTAGGCATTCAAATCTTTGCCTGATCATATATGCCCACTACCCCTCAGTATGAAAAACAGTAAACCATCAACAATTTCCAAAAGAAGCAGAACTTATAAACCCTCTTAACTGATATGCTTGCGAAAATTCAACTACATGTATATAAATAAATAAATAAGAACCCCTAAGTATGTGCAACAACAAAAGCAGAAAACTCCAAACCCGGAAAAACCCAAGAGTTCAGACCTATATGGACATGAAACCAATTAAAGCAGTTCCTCCTGAGGAAAGATTTGAATTTCGCTGAAGCCAACAGTGTGGCATCAATAATATATACAACATCCATGCCTGTAAGGTAATTGACTAATCTCTAATTAAGGCCAAATGATGGTAATGGTCAGTACTCAGTAATAGGCCTGTCCAAAGGACTTGATGCTTCAACACAATTCAGTATGACTAATTTCAAAACTACTATAGGTCATTGTACTACAGTGTCACCATAGTCATCGAATTAAAGTTGATAATACAACCCCTATGGACAAGAATATAGCAATATTCCTTGTAGAATGTAAGTCTGCGAATACAAGCTACAGGACTAGTCATTAACTAACATACTTCTCAATGCAAACAAAGGAAAGCAACCAAAAATGACACTGTAGTATCACTTGCAGAAAGATAAGTTGCCATTGGCAGCAACAGATTGAAACCCTATGCCATACTGTCAGGAATTCTGTTTTCTCAGCCAACAAAATTAAGGAAAAAAAAAATTTCCTATGCAGCAATAATACAAGTTAATAGTGTTCGGCATCCATAAAAGTGCTCTTCTTACCAATTTATTGAGCAAATCTGGCTGTTTGATTAATCTATCATTCACTTCTAACAGCGAGCCTTTAACACAACACCTGTCAAAAATCAATTATGAACTTCTGCATGGAGGAGGGATCAGGGAGGACTGAGCAGTAGAATGAAGGTACTTGAGGCTGACAATAAGTTATACCTGACAATGTAGGAATCCTTCTGAGTGCAAACTTTACACAAAGCTGTGTTGGACTCGAAGTGTTGGGCGTTCTGCAAAAAATTCTCAATAGTTCAACACCTATATGAATGGATAGGAGATTAAGTAGCTACAATCAAACGCACAATTGCAAAAATATTTCTTATCTGTACTTTGTTCATATTAGACCAAGCCAATGATAAAATCCCATGTCAGAAATACTTGACAAGCCGTCATTTGCTTGCCTAGACAACAATTTTCCCATTGCAAAAGGAATCAAACAGCAAATGATAGGTTTTTATAAGAAATCAAGCAAGACAGTAATCAAACTCGTTAAATCCCAAAATTAGGGACTTGAAAACTGGCAGACTAAAACCCTAATCAGCATTTTGATTATATAATATCACATTCCATAGCTAAAACTACAATAGCATTAAAAGAAGAACAAAACCACTACCTTTTTGCGCTTTCCTGTAACCTTAAAGCCACTGCGATCAGACTTGCCAACATTAAAGTCAACGGCCGTGATTCCACCTTCATCCTTAAATGCAACGTGGGTAGAAGCCAGACCAATCACGCACAACCTTTCAGTAAAGAGACCAGACAAAATATTATTCAACATTAATCAAATCCCGACACATTAAAAGTCAAAACAAGCATAAAAATTCAAACTTTATACCCATTGGCGTGGCGATAAATGTACTGATCGTGCTCTGGCTTGATAAAATCTGATCGAAATCCACAAAAAAAGAAAGATAATATCTCCTCAAGGCTTATGCACAATAACGAGCAATGAGCAAAAAGCAGAGCAAGTCAAATTGAGAGAGGAACCTGGAGCAAAATAGGAGACGAAGTTGGCTTCAATTGCAGAGGGAGGGACAGGAAGAAGATCGTCTACGTTAGGTAAAAGGAGCTTATGCAACTCTTCATCGGCGGCAACTATATCTTCCGCTTGTTTTGGTTGCTGTTCTTGTTCTGGTTTCTCCTGTAGTGTAATTCCCACGGTGGGTGATTCGGGGACGTTTTGATTGCTCATTGACAATCGAGTGCAAAGAGAAGAGAACGGATTAAGTTGATTCCAGTTACAAGGTTTCAGTTCAGTTGGAAGTGTATTATCGAGCTCGACGACTGCTGTGTTTTATTTATTGTCAGGGGCAATGTTGGAAATTTGAAATTAGTCTAGCAAAAATGACGTTATTATTATTTTTATTTATCTTACTATGTTCAAAAAGTTTGCCAAGGCCCAAGGGTTTCTCCTTGAGGGGCACGAGGGAGTCAGATCTACTTAGCATTATGAAACTTATATGTGCGAGAACGATAACAAAATATAGTAGTAATTTAAGAAATAAAATAGACTTATATACATATTTTTATTAATATAGATTTATTAATTTATAAGTAAAAAATTTATTAGTTTATTAATAAAATATTTAATATTTTATCGGTAAATATTTATTTTATTTTTGGTACATTTTATCTCAATTTTTTTTGTTATATTTTGAATTTTTTTAAAAATAATTCAATAAATTTATATTTACAAATCAAAATAAAAAATATATATATTAAATTAAGTACACAATAAAATAAAATGAATTTATATTAATATAAGAAATGAATATTTATTAATAAACTAATAAATATTTTACCAATAAACTAATAAATCTTTATTAATAAACTTACTTTATTTAAAATAAATATTTTTCAATAAATTAATGAATATTTTACTTTATTGCTAATAAATGTAAAATCTTGAAACAAAATGCATTGTGTTTATAATTTAATGAATATTATATTATTTTTTAATTTTTTATAATAATAAATTAATAAACTTTTACTTTATTTATAATGAACATTTCTTAATAAACTCATGAATATTTTTTAATAAAATAATTAATATTTTTTCAATAACCAGATAATAAATATTTACGATTTTTTTATTTTGATATATATATATATATATTAAATTCTCTTAATGAAAATACATTGTGCATATAATGTAATGAATATCATATTATTTTTTTTAATTTTTGTAGTAACAAACTAATGAATCTAAATTTATTCATAATAATCATTTTTTAATAAACTAATGAATATTTTTCAATATAATAATGAATGTTTTTCAATAACTAGATGATGAATATTTATGAATTTTTTATTTTAATCTATAAATGTAAATGGATTAAATTCTCTTGATAAAAATGCATTATGTATATAATTTAATGAATATGATATTATTTTCTTAAGTTTTTTTTTTACCGCAATAAACTAATAAATTTTTAGTTTATTCATAATAAATATTTATCAATAAAGTAATGAACATTTTTTAATAATCGGATGATAAATATTTATAAAATTATTGTTATGTGTTTAATAATTATATAAATTTATTTTATTTATAAAATAACTATAGCCTCTTCTACCTGTAATGGACTTTTAATTTATAATACACCATTGATGGAGTGCATGATATAAGGCTTCGGCACGAGGACTTCTGTCCTAGCGGAGATATTGAGCATTGGGCTTTGAGTTTAGGCCTAAAATTAGTAATATTGAAATGAGGATCCCTTGTATTATGAAATTGACGTTCTTACACTCATTTATTTTTTTTTACTCCTGCACTGCTCATTTATTTGAAATAACAATTTTTAGCTTTACAGTTCTTCTTTCCATGAACTTTTTTATACTCTAGAGTTTAGATTATACTTTTCATTCTTATCTCTGATGACTTATATTTGAAAAATAATAATACTTTCTTAATTTTTAGGATTTTTTATTATTTTTTCAGTCTAAATTTATATTTTTTTTTGTCTTTTCATTCGTTTCTCAACAATGGCATTGACATTTTCTTTCAGAAAAAACTGATTCGAATTTAAAGATGCTTCTTCTCCTCTAAAAATCTTCAATGCAACATAATTAACTCACTAAATTGAATTTTATAGATGATATGGAGGAAATCAAATCTCATATCTTTACTGCTGATTTTATAGTTGTGTTCTTACAGAAAACCGGCTCATTCTCTGCTCCATGGCACCATATCTCACCCTTCTCAACTTCTTTTTGAAAGCCAAAGACATTGTTGATTGCATTATATATTATTTTTATTATTTGTATATTTTATATTATCTATATATTATTTGTACACATTTTTTATGTTTTAAAGAAATCAAATAATATATATATATATAATATACAAATAATATATTATTTGTATATTTTATATTATTTATTTATTATATTGTATATTATATATATATATATTTGTATATTGCCGTACATATACTTTTTTTATTAATAACTATTACGTATATTTAATAAATATATACTTCATAGATACATTATATATAATATTCTATGTAACACAAAGATAAACATAATCTCATATATCATATATTTGTCATATATTTTTTATTGTAAATTCAAAAAAATTGAATTAATATAAAGATAATTTGCATATACTTTTTACGGTATATATTATTTGCTTAGAGGCTTTGGTCACCTAACCCTTGAAAATTGAATTCTTTTGATTTCAATTTAATCTATTCTATTTAAGGTTTTAGGGTTGAGTTTTTATCCTATACATATACTGATATGTAAAATATGTCATTATTAATAACAAATAAAAAAATTAGAATTATAATACAATACGTGGAACCGTCTAATTAAATAAAATCACTTGCTATTTTTTTTATTTATAGAAGTCAAAAGAAAAAGTAAAAATTTAGTCTGAACTTTTAAGTGCCACAACCTTTCCAAAAGAAAAAAAAAACAAAGAAGCATTAATTTGATAGTGAAGCCGTTAAGCATGAAGTGTGATATCCTTATTTTTCTTTCCCAAAATGGAATCTTTATTTTATTTTGTGGGATTAACACTAAATTATAATTACATGTATATTGGGAATTTTAAATTCTTGAAATCATCATTTTCGTAGTTTTTGAATTGTGATATAAAAATGATATTACAGGCATATTGAAATTTCTTATAAATCTTAGAAATTAAAAATTTAAACTTGATTTATAAAATAACATCAATCAAGGTAGTAATTAACAACTTTACAGCCAAGTCTAATCTCTTGTCCACCAGTGATGCTGCTCATCTTGATCATTGACTTAACAAAGGCCTTCTGGAACTCTTGCTGGGAGGCAGCAAACTTAGAAACAAGTGCGGTGGTTATAGGGGAAGCAAGCAGAGCTTGATCCGAAGAGAAAAGACTCTTGCCTTGGAGAAGGAGCTTGTAGTAGGAATAATCGAAGACGGTAGCTGAAGAATCCAAGGAAGCACCTGCATTCTTAACCTTGTTGTGCATCGGACATACATTCCTTAAACTGCTTGCAAATGATGGATTCAATGTGGGATCTATGTCTATTCCGTCGTTGAAATTGTGGATTCTGTTCTGGAACGATGAGCAGTGAGAGAATCCAAGTGTGTGCCCTCCTGCTTAATTTTCGTTTGCAAATTTTATTAATTAAGTTAAGCAATGCTGTTATATGTACGTGTATTCTTAAAACTATGTATGCTAATGTGTGTTATGACCTGAGAGAGCCACAAGATCATGGAGGGAAAGTCCTCTCTGAGAGAAGCTTAGCTGTAATTGGGAAATGTTGAAAAGTGGGCTTGGTAATTGCCTTGTTTCACTTGCCTTTGAAATTCTACCATCTTTTCTTCCTTTTGGTACGTTCCAACTTGGACCTCCAGACTACAGCCACACATAATCCCAAAGCAAAAACAATAAGAAAAAACTGTCAATTAGGAGTTTGGAATTGTTAATTATAACAAAAGAGACAGAGAGAGAAGAGACCAAAGCAACAGCGTCCCTGGAAGCCAAAGCCAAAATATCAGCACAAGAGACAACGCCAGGACACATAGCTTCGACTGCTTTCTTTGCATTGTCAATAACGTAAAAGGCGTGCAATGATATGTTAGGATTTCTGCCTTCTCTTTTCCTTTTGTCTCCAACAGCACTGACCCATCACACCCCTTAACCATCATATCCCACCCCAAAAAAAAAGGAAAAATTCAATTAACTATAAACAAATTAATTATTCCCATATCACCATAAAGAAATGGATAATTACTCGAATAAAACAGTCATGAAAATGCATCCTAAGTAGTGCAGCTGGAACAGTATTGTCATGATTCATTGCTTTTTTAACTTCACCGGCAACGACGGATTCCAGCTGAGGACAGGTATCATCGTAGTAGTTTAAGCTCAGTGCACCCACCGGTGTAGAAATTGGAAAAATCAGAAGAGCAAAAACAAGAGCCACCAAGGCTTCCATATCATGAACCTTTGAAGTTAAAGTCTTCTTCAATTTCTGGCTAATTTGATGAGACAAATGAAGAAAAGCAGCTTATTATTTATAGAACAAATTATTAAGAAAATAGGAGTTGTTAGCGAAGGGTTTGGTTGTTAGCATTTTTGGTGATCAAGAATGTCAGTGGAGTAGTATTGAAGCATGCACATAAGAAGACAATCCAATTATCCAATATCCCTGTGCCTCAAAAAAAAAAAAATTTGCATAGTAGCATATGTTAACTTTATAATTCCTCCCAAATTTTAAATATATGGTCTTCAAACTTGAGATCTCTTCTTAGAGAAAAAAGAAACTTACTATCTCCTTTGGGAGATTTAACTTTTTATATATTTTAATTTTAACTTTTACATATATGCAGATTGGGTAAGAAAAACTTAATTATTTTAATGTGATTTTAATATTTGGTATTACATTCTCTTGGAATGTGACATAATGTGGATTATAATTAAGGACAAGACTGATTTAGAAATAAAGCAGACAGAAGAGAATTGATAATTGACTCAATAAAAGGGACAATTAAAGAAGGTTACATATATGTTGGGTAGATAGGGTTGAACTAATAAAGGAGTTGTTTCATTTCATAGTGCTTTGGTCAATGTTGTTTCTTTATCTTCAATGAGAAAGAGAAATTGAATAAACTTCTCATTTAGTTGATTAAATTATATCATATATGGTATGAACTTTATTTCAGGATGGATTTAATTACCAGTATTAACGTTGTCGCTTTTTTTAATCTCTTGATATGAAACAAATGTAATAATATGCCGACTGTCATTTTATAAAAATTAATTTATTGATATCGCAATAAATTATTAATTCGATTCATAAATAAAATACATGAATTTTAATTTCTGTAGGAATTCATCATACTCTTTCTCTAAACCTCAACTTTTTGCTTCTTAAATCATCTTTAATTTTATTTCCATTCCCTGCCTCAAGTGTTGAAGTCAGCCCCTAGTCCTGTGTTTTCCTCTCCCTTTTGATGGTTTGAGTTCAAAAATAGTTATGATATACGATGACAGATATGTAAACTCTATCAATCAATCTTATTGAGTCATGTCATAAAATTTCTATTCAGATAATCTAATGACTAATTCATTGTATAAAAGTCGTAATTGAAAAGAAAATATTCAAATCCTCCTATTACAAAGCTTATGGTGACAAAGGAAAATTAAATATAAATTTGCACAGGATTTTAAATGGAATTCGAATTCAATTCGTGCGCTTGTCAACCTCCGATGCAAAGCACAAAGCCAAAGGTAATATTAATTAGTAGCTTAGAGTTCATGAATTCAAGGAGTAATGATCTCATCCATCAGTACCATATTGGCGGGCTGCTGCGGCAAAATTATGAGCACAGCCTCGGCCAAAACGAACCCTGATGAACTCCAAAGCTGCTAATTTCAGGATTGGCTTAGTTAGAATTGTACAGTGCTTGAGAAAGTCTGGCCAAAGGCCCAGTTTGAGGGAACAATGTCTGAAAAGAGTCTGGTCTCCCCATCAGTGGTTGTGATCCTGAAGGACAAAGATTGGCCATTAAGATAAGAATTAGATTGCCAATTAGCTCCCCAGTTTCTGGACATTGCCATCCACCCAGTTTTCGAGCCTTTGATAGATACAGATTGGATGGATCCTGCACCTCCCACATTGCCTATCGACACCAGCTCAAAATAGTCTCTTCCATTTATTGTGAATCTAACTCCACCATGTTTCTTGCATGGAACCCTGCAATTTCAACTCTTACTCTATTACTACTTCTAACCATATAAGAAAATATTGTGAAGAAGAAATAGTTAGTACCTTTGGAACAAAACAGGCACGATTCCACCTCTATAGATACCAATCTTTTCCCAAGCAGGCTGAGCCATATCAAAATGCTGGAGGGGAGGGTTGCACCAGCCTCCATTGTTATTTGGCAGGGCGAAATTAGGAGGACAGAAATTTGTTGCAGTTATGGTCACTGAGCTGCCTTTTATACACCATTTTGAGTCAGATTCATAATCACAGATAATCTTGTAACACTGTCCACAAGAAGCTCCGTCATTGAATAGAGCTGTACTTAAAGCAGCAGTCCTTGTCCCATACCCAGTTGAATACAAGTTACCATATCCACAAGCTCCTCCTGTGCTCATAATCATAAACATCCAGCGTACAAGTTCTACCTTAGCTTCTTCCTTAATAATAATAATAATAATAATAATAATAATAATAATAATAATAATAATAAAGGGGAAAGAAGCATACCCATGGTTCCTGAAGCATCACTTCCTCCATAAAAAGTGGCATGAGCTTTGGTCCACCCAGAAGGTGAAAAGGCAGAAACTTTTATAACTAAAAAGCAGACGAGTTGCAGCAAGAATGGTAATGCAAACGCCAACTTTGCCATTTTGTAAACAGAACCAGAGGATGAATGAAGGTGAAGATATAGATTATAGGCAATAATTTACATCTATTGACATTTATCAAGAACATAAACGGGTGTATAAATAAAGGAACAGAGTTGCTTAATGCAAGAATCTCACATGTGGCCTATGCAATAAGAGAGATACATGAAAACAAATTATTATTATTTTTTATTAGATTATCTTCTGCAAAACTGAAGAAATTCTGAGTCCCATTCAATTATTCCCACGTTCTCTTACTCCCTATTGCATAAGCCCACATGGTCTTCCCCTACACAGAACCGTAAAAATTTCAAATACCCACCGACTAGTTTGCCATTTTTCTGGTTTCTTTTATTTTGTGGGTTGTTTCATTTTTAATCCCATATCCCAAATTAATCTCGACTAATTTAAAACATGTTGGATATAATTTTGAAGAATAGTAAAACACTCCCTCAAAAATAAATTCGAACTCAAAATTTTTAATTAAACTTAGAAAAATTTCGTATGAATTCATTTGTCATCTCAACTAGTTTATAGGTTGTTTCTAAAACTTCATCATAGTGGGTTATATATATTTGTTCTATAGAATATTTGGATTAGATCAAGTACATGCTACTTCACATGGCATTGTTTTGATACATTGGCATTTATTTAATGTTTCCCATGCACATGATCACCTTTTTTTGACAATAGGAGTTGATGGATTGGTATCAGTTTCGATATCTTCTGATGTAATCTAATTACAAAAAATTTCTATTCCTCTTTCAAATCGTATTGATCCTCATCACCGTTTATTGCAACTGTATTTACTTCATCTTCATAGATCAATCTATCATTGAGATTTCTAGACTACAAACCTGGTTTAGTTTTTAGGGTTGATGAGAGCCAATTTTGTATTTCAATTGGCAAAAATTATAATTAGGGCCTAATATTTCTGCAATCCACGAGTTACTAAACATATCTAATATTAACCACCAAAATCATAACTGATTTGGTCCATATCTCTTTGGTGCTCATTTGGCTGAAAATTATTCGGACCATGGAGAGGCATGATTTTGAGTATGTTATTTTATATATCAAATGGAATATGGGCACAGGTGCACAACAGGCCATGACTGGCTGGGGTAAGAATCAAGTGCGGGAATTATTAAAGTGTGGCAGTCATATGGAGTCTTAAACTAAAAGTTACATAAAATTGCATCTGGAGGAGGCTGATCCCATGTTTATTCATATTTTAATTAAATAAAAAAACATAGCATAGGCTTTATGACAATACTAGGAGTTTGTCATGGGGCAGAAAAATGATGAGGATCGGACATTATTGCACATGGAAGTGCCATTTGGAAGATTATATTAGAACTTGGGATCTCTTGGCATTCGTTTTATGATTTTATCATAATTCAGTTCTTTCTTAGTATGGTATGAGTTCAGAGATTCTTTACCTTAAATAGGCTCCTTAATTACTACTTTGTTATTACAGAGTCAATCATCAACCAATCTTAATTCGATCCTAGAAGACAAATCAAAGATCAATTTTTCATTTTATCATTATGTACCAAAAAAAAAAAGATCAATTTATCGTTGGAATTTTTTTCACCACAGTTAATTTTATCTCAAAATCAATTTTTAGAATAAATTTCCAATTTTTGACCTTTTTTTTTTATCTCATTTTATATTCATGAATTTCTATTGCAAAAACATTTTAAAAAAAATAAATAAAGCAAAATGACCCAAAATTGATAAAATGATGTTGAGAGCTTTTCCTGTTTCCATTCCCTATATGGAAACGACCTTCTGCGCAAAAGACAGAAAAATAAAAGAATGCACTACTCGGAAGAAACAAAAAAAATTACAAATTGTTCAAGCAATCACATCTACACCTACAACGCCTCAATGCAACAGTTCTAAACTACAAAGATTAGTCTACGGGGTTACACGGCCATATGTCCTAAAGTTAAACTTCTAGTTCGGACCAAGAAACCAAAAAAATAATAGAAAACGAATAAAATATGATAATTTTATGATACTGGAGAAGACATTAAACATAGTCATCAACACTGCACTCCATTCAAACCTAAGCCGAACAGGCATCTCATGCAGCTGCCAGGATCGACCCATTATACCTTAAATCCACGATATCCCCTTCCGCGATATCCCCTTCCACGGCCACGGCCTACAAACAAACAGATCATGGTCTACATTCAACAAAGCACATATACATTTGCAGAATAATTGACATAAATATGGTGTTCGCCTCAAAGTTTTAAACTAGAACTGGTAGAAAAATGCAAAAAGAGAAACAACAACCGGTAGCAACTCTGCAAAATATCAACAATTACAGTAAGAAAAATCTGATAAAAGGTTTCATAATGCATCCCATCTCCGTCCCTTCAAAGTATTCATTTAATAGTCTTCAAACATCATTTAAAATCATTCAAATTTCATCCGAAGTTTTAGATGATTTAAATGTAGAACCAAGTAGTTATCTAAAAAAATTCCTCAAGTGTTTTCACCGGTCATCCCAAATCATTAGCATTGCAGTTTTGAAGGTCACTTTGTAATCAAACTGCAGACGCACTAGAAACTTTTTCTCATGCCACTGGCCCTGGTTTTTGTTGTCAATTATCTTTACAAGTCCTATTGTTCAAGGACCATTTTGCTAAAATTGTACTCTGAAAAAAAAAAAAAAGAACAAGTACTAGAACGCATCCTGCTAAACACAAAAAGAAATAAACATAGATACTCATCATAAATTAAAAAGAAAGATAAACTACCCCGGCCTTGAGCAGGTGCATCATAATTGTAGCCTCCATCTTGCTGCAGATCAGAATGAGGTCCATTATATCCTCCCCTCCCACGGCTACGGAAACCACGTCCTCTTCCTCGACCCCTGCCCCTACTACCCCTATTGCGATCCCAACCACCATCTTCATATTCTGCGACAAATCCATTTCCTAAAGGAAGAAAAAAACTGTGAATATACTTCAGCATCAACAATAAAAAAAGATAGAATACCCAAGAGACGGAAGCTTCCAAACCACTCAGATTTCATATCAAAATAGAAAATATTTCATAACCAGTTTTACAATATACAATTAAAATTTTTAGTAACCACACTCTGGTGCAGGCTGCCGATTCAGATAAACTAACCAAAACAAACACAAAAAGTAACTAGGTTTAAGTGCATGGCAGAATATTCAAATTGTTGAGTCCACAGCAATCCCTCAAATTTTGAAAATAAAAGAATGATAACAAAACCAATTTAGACATACCTCTGCCCTTTGGCCTTCCTCTACCACCCCGACCCCTACTTCGATTTGGTGAGCCTTCTGCATCATGCAATTGACTTTAGACAAATGCAAAACATCAGTAATGAAGAAAGTGCAAAGAATATAATTGAACATCACCTCCTTCATAATCATATTCTATGGACCCCTTCACCTGTTCTGCAGGCAATGGAGGTTGGTATCTGAAAAGGTAGCATAGAAATACCCAAATGGCATTAATTTCCATCCAGCTAACACATGAACTACTTCATAAACAAGAATGTCATGTCATCTTGAACATGTATTCTATACAGAACTGAATATAAATTCAATCAACTTGACATTTAACATGTACATTCCAGGTCTTAAGAAAGGCATTATCCAACAAGCCAAGCTGCTATTCTGATAACAGAAAATAAGAAATATAATTTTCAACTAAAATCATTGCAATCTAACTTGTTCTTCTAAATCAATCAAACTGAGAAATTTAACATGGAAAGAAGTATATATTGACAGGGAAAGATCAAACAGAAAGACAAGGAAAAGTACAACTATGTCAAAACCTCAGTAAGTATAAATGCTCGTCAGAAGAGCAGCATGGCTTACTACAGATAAAAATCAAATCTAGAAAAAACTGTTTAACTAGCATTGCATTATTGTGCATTCATTAACAATAGACAAACTGGACTATGATTTCTACATAAGAAAACATAAAGAATGTATTGTGACTTTAAAATCACCATTAGCTTCTGACATAACATCCATTGTAGCATAAATCACACAAAATCAACATAACATCCAGGAACCCAGAGCTTAAAGCCTGACTAATTATATTTTATCAAATTCCGTTGAAAGAAGTGCCTCATCATATATTTTGAGCAATATATTAGCACCATAAAACTCACCCAATAGCAGAAGCATTCAGTTCCTTCTTGGAAAGGGTTATCGTAATCATCGACACATGCCTTGTGGTTTCCAAACTGCAATGACAAGAATAGGAGTCATTGTAAGAATTGTAGCAACAGAAACCACATGACAATCTACAATAATAATATTAGGCATTGAGGTTTTCATCTCAAGTTTGTGCATACGGGAGAAGGCCTTCCTCAAGGGGCTCCCATGTATCAGTTATGTCTGTGGACCCAATTGCAGTTATCTGATGGAGGCCAACAATTCTTCGCTGCATCAAAGTAGAAAAAAGCACATCACATCAACAATCAAACAGAAAGAAACTCAGTCATATTATTACTAAGTATGAAAAAAGAAAACAAAAATACCTTAATTAGCTCCACAATAGTCACAGTCTTGTTGATGGCTCTTCCCATTGCTTTAAAAACAATTTCATTCGACCCTTTTTCCTGAAAATGGGCATATCAGGGGCAAATTTTCATAAAGACTAAAAAGGAAATTTAATTGTTAAACCAAGATAATCATAAACAGTTTAATCATTTCCAAAAGGAACATGCACAGTAGGCAACACTTTATGTTCTATACATATTTGAAGTCGTTAACAAGAGGGAAGGACGAATTGATTAATTAATTAATTAATTACATTCCACGTAAACATCAAACTGAAAGAAAATTAACCAAAAATTAAACGGAATCAACAGTAATATGATAAGCAAACACTAGCAACTTAAGGACACCCAAATTGTGGCCCTAAATTATCACAAAAGTTCTGAATTCATTTGCAAATATCCAAGTTTAAGCCTCAAGTTATCGTGTATACATAAAACCATATTATCACCATCAGTCCAAAAATTGCATCCGACATCAACTGAAAATCTGATTGAAGCAAAAAATAACTTAGACACGTAAACATACTTGGAGCAGACTCAAGGCATATGAGATATAGCTGCGCATCCTTCCCTGACTAGTAATACGAATCTCATTCTCATCAATTGGTGTATCCGCTTTCGGCTTCTCCACTCTCTGATACCGATCCATCTGCAGTAAAAAATTTCCAAAAAATTCAGTCAAGAAAGCTCATACGGCTAAAGGCGAAGCAGAAAATTTTGGAAGATGAAGAGGTTTGATAGAAGAGAAGAACTAAGGTTTGTGCGGATCAGAAAGAAAAATACCTTCGAAAATACAGAGATAAGCTTGTTCGGCCAAGAAAGAGCCCTCTTCTACGGCTTCGTTTCTTCTTTGACGCCCTAAACCGCATTCAGAGAGAAGTATGGTGTTTTATACACTACAGGCACTTCCGAAACTACCCAAACCAACTCATATCGAACCGGATAATGCTTGGTTTGTCTTTTCATATGCTGCCACGTTTTTTGCCATTTCATTACTTTTGCCCTATTCTCAACTCACTGTTATATATACTCTTTTAATAATAGAAAATGAACCTCATTCTCTTTTTGAATATTTAGCAGTTTTTTTTTTATTTTTTTTTTTACAAAAAAAAAATGATAGTTTAGAATTTGAAGAGATACATATTAAATTTGATTTTAAATTTTAAATTTAACTTAAAAGAAGAGCAATAACAAAATATGTAGTGATCTTATTCAGCATTGAGACCTTTTAATTGCATCAACAATAGAAAAATTTTTGCACAAATTGAGTCTCATTGGATTGGCCTGCATAGACTCTATCCAAATTTTTCCGAACAATAGTTCATCACTCTCTTTACAGTACTGATTCCTTATTCTCAGTTCTGACGATAATATACAAAATGCAATATACAGAAGGATTGAAGTCTTGCAAGCTAATAAGCCATTCATAAGAATAAAGGCAGGGGATTCACACTTTATTTATCCCTCTTTGCCTGGATCAGTGAATCAATGATTTTTCTCCAGCCATTGAAATCTAGAGTAGCCCCAGTATCAGGCAATACAAATCCATTGACATAGAAAGTTGGCGTACCATACACCCCTCTTGACGTACTATGCTGTATCACAATAAATGTTTTGCATCAACGGTATGCTCCGGCAAGAAATTGTCAAGAATAATTTGAAAAAAAAAAAAATCTTGATATGCAGATTGCTGGAATGTTTATCATAACTTTATAAGTAGAGCAGAAAATGATTCAGGTGAATGCCAACATTCCACCTCATAATCTCTTACCTTGAAGGAAACTCTAGTTTTCAGATCAGTTTGTCTGTCATTGAAGCCAGATTCAATTGCAGAATAATATGAATTTCCAACTGCTTGAGCTGTAAATTTCACGATTTTCTTTACAACTGAAGCTCTCGATAAGTTGTGTGTTTGAGCATTATAGAATATCTCCTGAAATTTGTACAATTGACAAGTTAGGCCACATCAAACTCAGTCGACTGTAAATGCACAAAACCAAACTTCATGATCAAACAAGCTAGCTTGCAGCTCTGTATTATTCCCAGTGGAAGGCGGGGTTTAGAAAACCCAATCAACAATCAACATCCAACCTTTCAAAAGAGTTATTTTTTCCTGGGGAAAGAAAGATGACTTTAGTCTGTCATCTTGGTCTGTAGTGGTAGCAGTGTTTGATCATTTTGCTCAAAAATCTGATAAATATTCTTGAGTTCTCCATGACGGAGCATTGATGGGAGTAGGTAAACAGGTTTCCTACCAGGAAGCTCCAAGCGAGAAGGAAATAAGATTTGCATAGATACCAAGTCCCACAAGACAGGAGCAACAAGCCGAAGTGAGGTCCGCATAGGGATAAAAAGGAGTGACATTGTTTGAAACAAAGCACAAAGAAAGTAAATTCAATTCGGTACAAACACAACATGAACAGACTTGATTTGGTACGAAGAGCATAAAAAGTGAAACCAGCAATTCAATGCACAAAATGATTCATGATTATACCATTCAAAAAGACCTTGGCATAGATTTCAAGCAAACCACGAAAAGAGCAGACCTGGCTCCATATGAAGTCAAAAAAGAGTACACTTCACAAATTAGGCAAAGGAATATTGGACTCAGTTCTACATAAAGCATAAAGCAACAGATTAAAAAATGGATTTCTACAAAGGACTTAAATCTATATAATGCGCAATTTTCTCAAAAGCATCCTTGCAGCAAACATTTTGTTTCTTTTCTTTTTTTCGGTAACTGAAACTGGATATATATATCAACATTAATGCAGCACAAATTGATTCTCAATAATCAGTCCACAACTTCCATATTAAAAGCATAAACAAATGAAGCTGCAATGTGTTTCATGAAAATGAACCACCAAATGCAAAACATGTTGAATTTGCACTTTTCATTGCTGCAGAATATTAACTTAAGCCGTAACTAGAGGAAATAAGAGCAATGGCCACATTAAGATTAGTTAATTCAAAGGTGGAATCAATCAAAACTCCAGTACAAGTCTATAAGATCAACCGTGGTAGACCACTAGAAGTTCTAATGGAATTATGGAACAGCATCAAAAGTCATTCAGAAAACATCACACATAGTTGAATAGATTCTCGCAAAGATGCAACAAACACAATTTAAATGTAAGAAACAACCAAGTTCATGGCACAAAAGCTAAAACATTAAACCCTAAAGATATCTGCTATTCAAATGAAAGAGAGTGGTGTCTGAGTTCATTTTCCTTCTGCAAGTCAATATTCTGGCTAATCACAATGCATATCCTGCACATGAGACAAAGAACTGGCAACAGTACTGACAATTTGAAATTGGAAATTCTAACCTGATGCTTAAAGAACCGCTCTAACAAGGGGAATGTGGAAGAAGCGTTTAGTGCATTAGCAATATGTAGAGCACGAGAAGAAACATATGCATTGTCATGGTATCTGCAATTTACAGAAATAATTACTAAACCAATCAGGAGTAATGAACTGGGATGCAACAAAATATAGTTAAAATTGCAAACTTGATAATGACAATTGAGAGGGAACTAAAAAGGCATTCTTAAAGCACATAGGAGAAAACATCTACTCTTCTCTCATTTGCATCAACTTAAACATCTACTCTCCTCTCATTTGCATCAACTTCCCTCCTTCATTATATACAAAAGAGCTGGGCAAAGATGAACATTTAAACTTTAAATCATAGAGTACTAATTACAAAATAAATTGGGATTGAAACTAATTTGGCCAAGAATTCCCAACTTGATAATAAGAGGAAAATAAGCATGTTTAGAGCAAATAACGCAAAATAAATAATCATCTCATTTGCATCGACTTCCTACATTCCTAATCAACGTAAGTATTGGGCAACGATTAAAAATTCAAACTTTAATCATATAATATAAGCTGCAATCAATTTTCGATATAGAGAGGAAGAGCATGGGAAAACTGACGGTAGAGGGAGAAGATGAAGAACGAAAGAAGTGCGAGATCCGTAGTAGTGAAGGATTTGCTTGAGAGGAGGCCAGGAGTCTCGGCTATCTGGGCAAACAGGGTCGTAGAAGGCTTCAATTAGAATGGAGTCGGCAAGAACATGCCCATTCTTGTACAGGAACCCATCGTACCTTGCAGGTGGCAGCAAGCTCTGCGCATCAGATAGCCTAATCACAGAGATTAAGATGATAATCAGAGCAGCGAAACGTGCAGTCCGCATCCTATCACCGATGCTTCGTCTTCCAATCTTCTCTCTTCGTATTGGCGATGGGTTTTATGATTTTTTTATTTTTTATTTATTTTTTGACTGAGTGGCGGGTTTTATAGATAAGATCAAGAATGTATAAAAATGTCTTAACTTTTCGTTGCCTTTTGCAGTAGCTTTGTTTCGATATGTGTGTATTTATTAGGAGACTAATGCTGAGAACAGCGAATGTACTTGGTCGGAATTTGCTTTCAATACATCAGCTTTCTTTTTTAAAAAGGAAAAATTATGGATTTTATTTATTTAATTGAATTTTGTATATTGAATTTTTATTCAGTTAGTTTTTTTATTAACATTATTGTATATTTATTAGATATTAAATTTATTATTAAATATAATTTATTTTTTATTAATTTATTATAATATTTTATTCTTAATAAATTATAAAAATATATATTTATTTTAAATTTTATCAAATTATTAATTTATTTATTATTAAAAATATATATATAATAAAAATAATAAATATTTTATAGTAATTTTATATGTTTGTTAATCAAATTC